>PNEQ01119098.1:0-14834 GCA_003012365.1 Medauroidea extradentata
TTGAGTCCTCCCACCGTACAGGCCGGCCTACAGTCATTGAGTCCTCCCACCGTACAGAATGGTCTACAGTCATTGAGTCCTCCCACCGTACAGGCCGGCCTACAGTCATTGAGTCCTCCCACCGTACAGAACGGTCTACAGTCATTGAGTCCTCCCACTGTACAGACCGGCCTACAGTCATTGAATCATACCACCGTACAAACCGGCCTACAGTCATTGAGTCCTCCCACCGTACAAACCGACCTGCAAATATGAGTCCTTCCTCTATACAGACCGACCTACAAACACGTGTCTTCCCACCAATCAGACAGGCCTACAATCATGAATCATCCCACCGTACAGACCAGTCCGACTTGCAAACACCTGGCCTCCCTCCGTACAGACCGGCCTGTAAATGTGAGTCCTTCCTCTATACAGACCGGCCTACAATCATAAATTCTCCTACCGTACAGACCAGCCTGCAATTATGAGTCCTCCCTCCATACAGACCGGCCTGCAAACATTCTATTCGAGCTCCTTCACTACTTCCGCGTCTGAAGTATGGAACAGTTTGCCATCTGAATGCAGAAATATAAAAAATTTGAGTACTTAAAGAGGAATGTACATATGTAATATCTTATTCGCTCCGGTAGATGAACAGATGAAGCTACATTTTCGAGAAGTTGTGTTTATATATGTATGTATGCGAGTGAATGAGTGAGCGAGTGAGAAAGAGTGTGAGGTAATTGATTTATTTTTGTGTAATTTTTTTTTTTTTTGTTTTGTGCACATTTTTACGCACGTTAGTGTATGGGTGAGAGGTGTGATGCGCGCGCTGTGTCGTCCTTATTGCTTCCGCACTTCTAAGTCTCGAACGTGCAAAATACGTTCACCCCGGCAGAAGTACCTATTGTTTTTTTTTAATCTCACGTCATACAAAAAAAATCCACAAAAACCGCCCAATTTTGTTAATGTTTAGTCCTGAGAAGATAAGCGTCACAGATGAGTAAAGGATCTGAAATATATGTACACACGTGTAACGTTCTTTGATTGCATTTCCTCAGCTGACATCACTCACGTTTATCGAATAAGCTTCTGTCTGTCGAACTGCACACCGCTCAGAGCGAGGTATCGAGTACAGGTGAGGATGGATGGAAAGTAAATACCACAATACACATGTTAATTAATTTAAGACGGGCAAAGAACGGATGGTGTGGAAACACAGATAATCCGAAAATATCTCATTTGCCAATATAAACATTTAAAAATTTAATTTAATTTATTTATAATTCATTCAAACTTTGTAAGAACTTACGGTTTGCCTAAAAATTTCTTATTTATAGCTCACCGTTTTTCCCAACGTAAATGAAAATATGTCTGGGGTGCACGGTAAACACGAGAAAAAGTGATGTTGCGAACTCGTTAATCCATACTTACGCGCAAGAGTTGATATTCATATATTTTATAAAAAGGCTTTCTTTTTTTTTTTCTTGCAGTGTTAAACGCACATAAATCTGCACGGATAAACCGAAAATCAGTTAATCGGTTCACGTAAGCCTACATGAGAATACAGAAGCGATGAAATTAAAGGCAGGGAGGAGGAAGCAGGAGTTTTCCGCTAAAGCCCGCTGGCCAATGGGGACGTTCAGCATGTTTCCCACATGGCAGTGACCCCAGTGGTAATGAAATCCGGCTTTACCTGGTGGGAGGCAATTGATCTGACCACTGCCCAGGGGCCCGTGCACCGTTACAAGGATTCCCATTGCATCGTTTCAATCATGATTCTGACTATAGGACGTTTGGAGTAAAGTGAGCACTAAAAATGTATCCGTTGAAAAATATCACCAGCCGTTACAGCATATAATTCAACAATACCTCTAGTTGCATTACTATTTGTACGGTTGGCATCGTAATTACGCAATATAGTTCCATGAGTTTTCCTAATTAAATACAACATGGAAACAAAAGCAACAGAAATAGACATAATTGTGTTTTATGTAATTAATAAACTTTTTTGTATCAAATTGTATAGATTCCTACCGACTGCACAATTTACCTTACACGCGTAAACATCAAGTGACGTGTACAGAGAGGTTAGACATTTCCCGTCGTTAGCTGTTACGAGCGAAAAGATACGAATTGGCTGAAAACAGAACTTTAGCAGGGCCTTTATGAGTGCTCACTTTACTCCGCACCGCCTATAAGGTTAATTCAACAACAGGTTAGAAAGACAAATGTCAAATATTTGGCACAGGGAAAATTTCTGCCGTTTGAACGTTTGTATCGGTCAGGGGTGTAAACTGCCCACTCACAGAGCTCCTGAATTTTGTTACCCTGGGGCCGATTAAATATAGCTTTTTATGGGCGCAACGCAAACTTATATACTCAAGTGATGTCATAGAAGATGCGTTTTAACTTGCTCTGCATTTGCATTGCGCTGCGTCGGTGCAAGTAGCAGGTGGCGATAAATAATCGGCCCCCTGAAGTTAATAATTTAAAACGCGAAATTGTTTTATTTTCACTTTAAAATTAAGTGAAATGATGTCTGTCGTTTCCAAGCCTATTTAAATTTAATTTTACTGTAGTTTGGTATTTTTCTGGTACCTTGTGATTTTTGGTGAAAAGAAGTATGCAACATTTTGTTTCAATGCCTTATGTACACGTCTGCAGCTCTACTTCATGGTCAATAACAAAGTCTTGAGGTTCTACCAGCAGATCACAGATGTGTAGTGCCGCAGTAACCTTATTCTCATTGGTACAGTCAAATAAGCGACGACTATGTACAAACACACTCTGCCAATAGCCACGAAGCAAAGGTGCAATGTGAGCGTTATGCATTGACACAAAATGTTGCAGAATTCTTTTCACAAAATATCACCAGCTCTAGCGATAGCAGGGAAACTAGCGGCAGAAATTTTCCCTGCACCAAACGCTCCCATAAGAAAACACATTTTCTTTCTAACCTGTACCTAGTAGAATTAACCTTATTCTGACTACGGGATGGAAGTGGCAGACCATCGCCAAAATTCAACCCTGAGAACCAGAGATGACTGCGGGATGACATGAATTTAGACCCTACAGACGAACAAGTGACGGAATGCAAGGGCGGTAGGAAATGGGAGTGTCCCGGAAAAAAACCCGCCGGCCAACGGCAACGTCGCGACGTACGACACATGCGAAAAATCCGGGTATCGAACCCGGATCGCCTTAGTGGGAGGCGAGTGGTCTGACTGCTTGGCCACTGCGGCCCCGCGTGGCCTTGATATGTGCGGAAGTCCATTTCTTATTAACCCTTATATTTGTATCAATATTTTGGGCTTAAGAGGGCGTGGTACATTATTCAACGCTAAAAACATTAATCTATAAGCCTAACTGTAGGTTTCTTGAAGCCAATTTGCGTAGATTAAACAATAGCAATCCTAGACAATAGTTTTAGCCAACGTTTTAAACAAAATTGTTTCCCACGTTACGAACTTCTGAGGCACAATCTCTGACGCTGGAACCTCGTGTATTTGACTGCGGCGCAAGAGATCACGCGTAACGAATTAGTAATTCTGGATAAATATTTACTCGAAAAGTTGGCAGATAGCATTATCTAGGATTGTAATTGAGTAATTTATTCATGTTGGCTTCGAAAAAAGCGTAGAAATCAATTGATGTTTTCAGCGTTTATTTATCTACCACGTACTCTTAAGGGTGTTCGGGTGGCAAAAATTCATAATTTTATATTATATATAAATACCCACTCCGGATTTAGAATTTTACATGTTTAAAATCTATTTTTTGTATTTTGTTATTTAAGTAAACATAAGCACATAAAAATAAAGTTTTATTTCTTACAGTTTCTAATTTATACATGCTCACTCGGGAAATTTTGGATTTCAAGGTGCAAAATAGTGCTATTTTAGCAGTTTTTTTTCGCAACGAAACATTGAATATTACGCTGGCAAAATATTTTAAATCTTTTAATTTGATGTAGGCTATTTTTTTTTTTTTTTTTTTTTTTTTTTTTTTTTTTTTTTTTTTTTTTTTTTTAAATTTTTGTGACTTTGACACACAAAAAAAAATATCTGGCTACGCCCCTGACACCGTACCTAGAGATTCGGCTGATAGGTCATACATCAATATATACCTGGGGACGCAAGTGCTGCAGTCGTAGAAACACGAAAGTGCTTACATTTTTTTTTAGTACAAACCTGTTTCTCCAGAACTACCTCATTTAGACGCTAATCTTAAACTTTTTCGTTTTATGTGCTCCGTTATAAATAGGAACTGGGGGAAAAAATTACGGGTCAGTGACCCGTATGGTGCACTCCGCATTACCTTTGTTTACTATTTCTCACAAATGTTTAAGGCAGGCGGCCGCCTGGCGCTCGAACTAAGAGCAGCATGTTCGGGGTTACGTTTCTTTCTCAGACGTCAGTAAACGTGCGCTACAACGTTTATGTATGAACAGAAAACCCACTTAAATTGCTGTTATAACACCACGCGTATTGGAAGCATTATTTTATAAAGCCCTCAAACTAGACTAAAATCGTCTTTTTCAGACTGTTGTTTCTCAAGGTACATGAGCAAAATTCGTTCGAAATTGAGGTTCACAACTACAGTCATTTGGGGTAACTTTGTACAATTTTGGGATAACATTGTACCAGGGATTTTCTTTTATACAGGATGTTACAAAAAGGTACGGCCAAACTTTCAGGAAACATTCCACACATACAAATAAAGAAAATATGTGATATGGACATACGTCCGAAAACGCGTAATGTCCATGGTACAGCCCCTTCCATTACCTCTCGTTACATGTCATCGTAAAGAAACATTTCGTACAGACACTGTTCCAATTACCCAATGGAACGTTTCATCAGAATGTACGTTACTTCCTAGGATCACCGCCAGGTGGGCGACGTGACGGAAGGTAATCGTGACTGCATTGCGTCTCTTCAACTCACATGAAATGACGGACTGGAAGCACACAGTCGCCCCCTGGCGGTGAACCTAGGAAGTAAAGTACATTGTGAAGAACCAATCCATTGAGTATTTGGGACATTTTCTGTACGAAGTGTTATTTACGATGACATTTAACGAGATGTAAGGAATTGAGCTCTGCCATGACAACTAAGCATTTCCGGATATATGTCCATATCACATATTTTCTTTCTTTGTGTGTGGAATGTTTCCTGAAAGTTTGACCGTACCTTTTTGTAATATCCTGTAAAATAGCTTTGTGGCATTCAACCACTATGCAAACTTAAAGATTTAAAAATTTATTCGTCTAGAGCCCAACCGTATTCTTAAGTTCTGAAATACTTAGTTTTAAATTAAACTAGGCTGGTGGTACAAAGTTGCCCTGGCCGGTACAAAGTTACCCCAAATGACGGTATCTCTTAAAATTCCGACAGTAAAAACACTATGGTGGGAACACTGCGCGAGCATTTTTGACATTGGGCGAAGAGATGACGTCACAATACACGTGCCGGCCGGCGTCGCTCGTAGCGACTCATCGATTTTCGCCTATGCGCGTATCAAATGCCGCATCTCTACAACGAACCAAACGCTGAACAAGCGTGCAAGATTCCCATTATCCATTTTACTATGGGTCTTTAAGTGGTGGCCATGTAATTTGACTGGCGGAAAGTCCGTAGCAAACTCTACGTCTCAATCAGAGTTTCACATACATCCGGTTAGTACATTTTGATGTACGGCAGTCAGACAAGGCCGTTTTTAGCCATGTTGGAGGGCTTAGAAACAGTGTTTGTAATGAGCATAGTGTCTCTTAACAATGGCATTACGACCTCGTCCGAAGTGTGTTTTCTTTTTGTAGGTTGGCACAATGGACGGATGTGGAATAGCTTCATAAAAAACAGTTTACGAACTCTCTGCAACGCCTTTTAAGCGCGTGGTAGACGGCGCCCTTAAGGAAAAGATCCAGACAAGTCAAATGGGTGCAGTTAAGGTTAATTATACTACAGGTTAGTAAGATCAATGTTAAATGTTTGGTACAGGGAAAATTAAGCGCTGGTATCGCTAATGGGTGCAAACTGACCAGCCAGAGCTTTCTGAATTTTAAGTTACACAAAATCGATAATCTAAAACGTGAAGTTGGTTTATTTTCATTTTAAAATTAAGTTACATGACTTTTGTAGTTTCCAAGCTTATTTAAAATTTATTTTACAACAGTTTCGTATTTTTTCTGGTCCACATGCGATTACAGCGAAACTAGCGGCAGAAATTTTCCCTGTGTCAAACTCTCCCATAAGAAATTTTTTTTCTTTCTAACCTGTAGTAGAAATAAGCTTAGTGCAGTCTTAGATGCCTGTAAGAGTTTAAGTCTGACAACAGAACTGAGTACAGTCTGCTTGTAACTACTACGCAAGCCAACTCCTAACACTCAACTAGCGGGATTGTTTCCTGTCATAGCTGGTGGCCGCTGTCGCTGGCAACGCTGCGGACCACGTGGAAGGCGGCCGTCCAGCCGGTCGCGCGCTGTTGAAACAAGAGTCTGTTGAACATTTCCAGTGAGTGAAAGTGTTGGCGAAGCTTTCATGTCGCGGGCCTCAGAGCGCCAAGACGTGTTGGGACACCAGCAAGTAGCGCGCTGTGCGTGTAGGTTAAGTGCGTTTGTGCGTAGTGCGTGTAGGTTAAGTGCGTTTGTGCGTACGGCCACTTGACCCGCCTTTGATCTTCCTCTACCTCCCAGGGGCGTCACCGCTTACTGAGACCTAGACTCAGAGCCGCACCCTTTTTTGTGTTTGGTTGGGGTTTAGGGGGGGAGGGGTGTCAAGAAAACTGGGAACGTTTTTTTTTTTTTTTACGTGCCCTCGAACAGCACAAGGTCTTAGCAGAGGAACACTGGGGAAGGTGGGGAGGGGTTAGCCAGGGCCTGTACTGTATAAAGAACAATCCCAGCATTCGCCTAGCGTGATTTTGGAAAACAAAAATCTGGATGGCCGGAACCAGGGATGTAACCCGAGTCCTCCCGAATGCGAGGCGAGTGTTTTACCACTGCTCAACCACGCTCGGTTATGAAGTAAAACAGGGGGAGGGGACCCTGGGGGATCTCCCCTGAGAAAATTTGAATTTCAAGGTGCAAAATGGTGCTCTTTGAGTAGTTTTCGTAAGGTAAAAAAAGTAGGTCTGGACCTCATGGACTCTCCTCGCCAAAGTTTTCCTGGATGATTTGGCTATTAAAGCTTTATACTTTTAAATCCTGACAATTAAATTGTCGCAACAAATGCTAGTAAAACGGTAATATTACCTTACAGAAAAATAACCATTGTTAAATAACTATTTACACATTTTCGGGAGATGTTTCAACACCCCCCCCCCCTCCCCTGGGTGCGCATACTGCCTAGACTAACTGTTCAAGGAAGACCTATGCAGTTTAGTTTACTGCGCAGGTAAAAACAAGTGAAGCTACGAAGTTAGGCTGTTATTCTACTAAGGTTTAGTCACATAGACATTAGCAGAGCCACGAGAATGATAGGTTAACTTTCAAGAATCCTCTCGCAATGATTCTGAATGACAAATTAATGAAAGATTCCATTATTATTTATGTCAAGCAGTTTTCCAAGAATATATCCTATGCTTCATCGAAAAGAAAAATTTGATAATACGATTTGAATAAATGGTATGGCTCAAAAAGTGAAACTACAATAACATTGCCTAACACTCCTCCTTAACTTTCCTAGTATAGCGTCTCTAGGCTGATGACCGGTCATCCGCGCCAGCCTCCACCATCCGGCAACCTTTTTATTTGTTATTTGTTGTACGTAGCCCATGTCAGTTGACGATTCGTCGTGGCTACGGTTGGTTCACAGAGGCCGCGTCGACGCGGGTGCCGGAGACATGAGGCGAGACAGGGGGAAAGTGGTCGTCGCTTCGGAAGACTAGTTGTGGTGAGCTTGGGGACCCCACTTAATTCTTACCTCCTCCTCTTCCTCTTTACCTTCCACAAAAAATATACTCTGTCGTTTCCCACTTTCGGTCTTGTCTGAACTCTGGTACGCCGCACAGAATAATATCGTCGGCTTACTTCTAAAAACCTAGTAAGTCCATTTCTTGGAGGAGAGCAAAAAAACTTACGTAGTCCTACTAGTACACCATAGATACAAGGTTTTTTTTTAATTTGAGCATAGAAGAAAGCTAACACACAGAATACTTACAAGGTTGTAACAATAGAAGCGCCATGAAAACTAGCACAAAATTCACCTGAAATGTGAACTTGGAAAATCTGGACATGCGAGGTTTTATAAGTAAGCCGACAATATTGTACATTCGCGGTGTGATGTAGAGGTTTCCTCAAGGTACTCACTGTTCCCTGTCCTGTCCCCAACAGAATGGTCTTCAAGTTACTATGTGCTCATCTGTATGGACAGGAAGTTTTCGCGAAAAGAATTTTGCATCACTTTGTTTCAGTGCATTATGTGCTGCACATCTATTGTGCGGTTGTTCTGGGTATATTTGCGTACAGTCATTTTCCAATTGACTGTGCCAATGAGAAAAAGGTTACTGTGGCACCACACGTCTGTGATTTGCGAGTAGATCCCCAAGACGTTGAGAGTCAAAAACAGCCAATCACTGACCCTGAAGCACAGCTGCAGATGTGCACCTGAAGCATTGACACAAAATGTTGCATAATTCTTTTCACCAAAAATCACTTTCTCTTACCATCATCTCTAACTTGACTTAATGGTCTGACCGTTTGTCTCAGTGGTTAGAGCTCCTGGCTGCTCTGCCATAGGTTCTGGGTTCGTTTCCTGGCATGGGAGGTCAGTATTGTGAGGACTGTGGAAGGCAATGGCGAACCACCACAGAATCTCCTCGCCTAGCAGGCCTCTTGAGGGCGTCGTGGTTTACATCACGCTGCCCCCCTTTTCCCATGGTTCTAAACCTGCCTTCGGGCAGAACATCCATCATCATCGTCGTCATTATCATCATCGTCTTCATTACCATCATCAACATCATCATCATTATCATTTTCATTATCATTTTCATTATCATCATTTTCACTATCATTATCATCAACATCATCATAATCATCATCGTCGTCATCATCGTCGTCATCATCATCATCGTCGTCGTCATCATCAACATCATCATCGTCTTCATTATCATTATCATCATCGTCATTATCATCAACATCGTCATCAACATCATCATCAACATCATCAACATCATCATCAACATCATCAACATCATCATCAACATCATCATCATCGTAAAAAATGGGAACACAAATATACGAAGGCACTGAGCCGATAGTCATGAAATGTATTCGGATGGGTATATGCCAGAGAATTACAACCGGTCGCCAAATAATAACGCAAAATTTGTGTGTCTCTAGGTATCACCACAGAATATTTAGGTATACAGAAGTGAAATAGTCAGTAGAACGGCGAACACAGTCACACACGCCAGCAAAATGGCTTCGCTGGTCAGCAACATGGCGAGAACATCTACCGTCAATCAGCGTGAGACATCAGACGGCAGACCGGCCAATAGGAAACCTGTAGTAACAGGCAGGAGCCAAACAGACGCGGGTCTGGTATCAAAAGCCTTGAGCAGCCAATAAGCGGAAATTTCGTCCGTATCAAATGAGCCGCCACGTCATTTCGCGTCTGTATTACTTTTTAGTCTGTGGAATCACGTTGTACTCGCACTCGGTAGGACCCGGGCTCGATCCCCTGCTCGATCCATCACGATTTCGGTTTTACATGGTTTTCTCAAAATCTTGCCAAGTGAATGATGGAATGATTAATTAACAAATGCCATTGTCTATCCATGTACCATTCCCTGTAATTTTGTCACGTTGTATGTGGCCGTCTAAAATGGCTTCGCTATTGGAGACGTTAAGACCAGTTAACCTTACCATGGCAAAAACTACCTTTTTACGCAGTAACACCTCAAAATATAGTAGTAGATGTGTTAAAACTCCACCACCCAAAGGGCACAAAATGAACTTCGCTGGATATTTTCCATAAGGCAGAGTAAACCTTAAGTTCCATAGTTCCAGCTGTTCGACGGAAATACTTCGCGCCATTTTAAGTTGCCGCCTAGGTGAACATATGTTGCTCGTTCCAGGCCTAGAAGTGCGGAAGCGATAAGGACGACACTGTACGAGCAACACGTCTCCCCCTAGTCTCTAGGTGCAAGTTACTGAACCGGCGTACAGTCTGTTTGCCGACAACACGTCTCTATGAGACATTCAGTGGTGACCCTATCACTTTATCAAGTAATGTTAAAGATAAGGGTGTATTGTACACGCCTATAGTTTTTAAAAGATTCTGCGCCAATATTGTCATGTCCAAAATGACCGCAAAGAAACCGCTTTCGCCATTTTCGGCAACGCGAACATGATCTTAACAGATAAAAGGAGGTGCTGAAATGGGTATGCACACATGTAGCGTTCTTTGAATGCTATTCCTAAGTAGCCTAGATGCATCTTACGCACGTTGAGCAGATACTTCCTTCGCTCACAATTTTAAATAATGGCTCCAGAAATCTCTATTTTCTTTATAATGTTAACACTGGAAAAAAGTGAGCGGAGTTTGAGTCCGACTGCCCGGATTACAGCGCCAAAAAGAACAACATTCTCGGTAACTTGACGAACTGCAGCCAAACAACAAAGGGGTCAAGCAAAATACATTGGTAGATAGGCGAGCGTCTACACCTGTTCTTCTACGACCGTGATCTACAGGAACAGCTGAGTGCACTCCACCATATTGCAACCTAAATAAACAGTCAGCTTGGCCTCAGTATCGGTTGCTAATGCTCCATCTGTGCTTTTCTCTTATCTCTGATGAGAGTGAACGGAGAATACAGGTTGGACTGATCAATGTTTGAAGTTCGACACAGGGAAAATCTCTGCCGCTTGAGCGCTGGTATCGGTAAGAGGTGTCAACTGACCAGTCACAGAATTTTCCTGAATTTTAAGTTACACGAAGTTCATAATTTAAAAGCCAAAATTGTTTTTTTTTTTTTACTTTAAAATGTGATATAATTATTTCTCTCTTTGCCAAGCCTAGTTAAATTTAATTGCACTACGGTCTCGTATTTTGTTAGACACATCAGCGATTGTAGCACAACTGGCGGCAGAATTTTTTCCTGTGCCAAACTCTTCCATAGGGAAAAACAGTTTATTTATAACCTGTAATAGAATTTACCTTAGTATGGCTACTCATACGTCTAGCACTCACTTAGTCAAGTATTCTGCTGCACATGCCTAACTTTATGATGCCAACCTAGATAGACGAGGCTGTCTCCTGTCATATGTACGCCACAGCAGTTTGCCCTGGCGACGATGTTCATCCAAGATTCATAGCTCTCTTAACACAGCTGCTAATGGACATTCCGAAACCTGCACGACTTCTGTGCTTTGACAGTGTGTCAGTACGTATAGTTAGAGACACTGGAAAATCGCGGGAATAGTTGACTGTTTGCTAGGCTCTAACGTGATGTATATAACACATTGGCTACTGTTTATTTGTAGCATTGTTTCTCTCTACAACAGGCCCAGTTAGAACTGTACAGCTTGGACACACGGTGTGTGTGATTTATCCCAAAACTGTTCATACGTGTCACGGTTAATATAATACTGTTTATCGGAGACTATTTTAAACATTTTCGCGATTTTCCAGTGTCTCTACGTATAGTCTCACCTATAACGCAGATTTAAAATATGCCGAGATCTTATTTCTTTCCCTCTCTGTGGTCGACTTAGTTTAAGACTCTGTATCAGTCGCATTGTTAGATTAATTATTTTTCCCCCGTTTTGTAATTCTAAAAGGGGAAGACGTGAAATTTGCGATTATAGCATGAATTTTATTTACCTAGCGTTACAGTACAAGCACATCAGTTGAACTTTCAAAAAATATTTATGCCGCAATGAGTCTAGCAATTTTTTTTAATGTTCTTAAATAGCTGTACTGATTGCGGCATAAATATGCGTTAAATTTTCAAGTGCGATGCTTTTATTGTAGCGCACGGTAAAGAAAATTCACCCTATAATAGCACATTTCACATTTTTATTCTCAGAATATTATAAAAGCGAAAAAAAAAATCCAATATGACGATTGTTGTGGAGCTTAAAGGACGCCCAAGGGGGAAAAAATTCATAATTGTAGATTCTTCTTGAGAGTACATTTTCCTCTTTAGAAAAATAATAGCTCGGCTAGTTTTCCCATAGTCTTAGGATTTAATATTTGCATATTATTACGTTATGCACACCACGAAAACAAATAAACGTAATGAAATGAAGTTATTCGTATTGAAACTATATATAAAGGGCTACGGCTTTAAGTATAGTCACGTCTACAGCAAAATAGTTTTCGATAGTTAAAAAAATTGCTAATAGTAGCAATAAATTATAAATATCAAATTTTTTTCTAACACAAAAATATTTTGTAATCGGTTCTTATACACTTCAAGCCGTGGCTTGTGGCGTGTAGTTTCAGTGTGAATTATTTCATTTCCCTTCGTTTATTAGTTTTCGCGGTGTGCATTAGGTAAAAACATGCACATTTTGACTTTGAAACGCCATTACGGGAAAACCGGCAGAACTAATTATTTTGTAAGAAGACAATTCACTCACAAGAAACGTCTACAAAACTAGCAGTATTTCATACAAATATAGAATTATTATTTTCCCAACTTGCACATACTTGAGGTCTGAAGAGATCCATGTCGAGCACGGCCGGGTACAATCCCGTTCAACGAGGCGATCATAGCGCCATTTTTTCCCCACGTGACAAGCGTTTCTAATGCAATTGCTCTCGAGTGTAAGTACTGTATACCCGGCCGTTGAAGCGTTACCGTGCGGAAATGTGCAATTTTCTGTGCTAATGCGATGGTTTATTTAATCACGTGGAGACCAAAGTCACTTTTCTGGCTGGCGTGCTGGAGACATCGAGCTCGTATACCAGGCTTTTTATTATGTTTGATCTCCTCGGCCTCTGTGTATATACATCATTGTTAGAGATGATGGTTTATCGCGGGAAAACTTGACTATTTGCTAGGCTTCAACGTGCGTTCAGCTTATCAAAAGATTACTGGCTTTTCCTTGTACGCGAAGCTACTGCCCTATTTGACTAAGCCAATAAGAATACCGCTATTTTAATATGTGATGCACGTTATTGGTCTATAGACAGCTACGTTGTGTCAGTGTTTTCAAGGCTATGTTGGCACAAAACATTTTCGCGATATACCATCATCTCTAATCATTGTGACCCGTATATATAGTTGGTTCACCATAAAGTGCACTTTTGAAGACGTACTTACTTTTTCCTTTTCAGTTAATTTAAAGTTATCTCCCGCTTTTCATTATAAACAAATCACATTAAGTAACAATCACAGCACTGAACTCAAAAGTTAACACATGAAGTCATTATAATCAATATTTTTTAAATTATTATTCCAGACAAGGTAGTAGTAAAAATGCTCAATTTATTGCAACTATCTACAGAGGTAGTGCATATAATAGTTAGAGGTACGTCAATTTCGCGGATTCATCTGGCGGTAACCTAGATTGCTGAGTCATGTACACGCTATGGATACAGTCGATTATTCATTGGCTTACAACATTACAAGCGTTAACTCTATGAATCATTTCCTTATTTACTACTGGCGTGCAGTAGTCAAATGCGTTTCGTGACAGCCGCCAGCTAATCACACACGTGATTATGAAGTATATATTTTTGGCGTTCAACCTGACCTGGAATGTATTTGCGAAATTGACGTACCTCTAATAATAGTTATACATTACGTGTTTTGTGCAAGTTGAAGCTCTGTTCATAGTGGTCTCGTGTCACACCAGAAGCACCCCGAGAAAACTCCCGGCCAATTTCAACGTCTACCATAAATGAACTTTGAAAGAGATGTGCAGTGGGGGTGCATGGCTGGACATACTCCATTGCGATGCAGATGTCTGTCAAAGTAAACTACAGAGAATAGTGAGTCAAAAATAAGCAGAGCGTGCTTTAGTCAACAGGATACATACACAACACAAAATTCAATAAATGGAATCGAGTAAAATAAAACCAGGATAGCCAAACGAGAAAAATAACCACAAAAAAAAAAACGCACACCACTAAGGCATATTCTGCTCATTATGTTTTCCTACTCTCTGTAGTTTTCTCTGACAGATGTACTGGTCGGTGTAACTTCCCCAAACTTTACCAACCAACCCAGGAGGTCCAGGAAGGGTAAACCAATAGGGTAAACCGATCAAGACAGCTCCTAGGCCAGCCAAGCAAAGAAAGGGGAAAACAGTACTAACGTGGACACAAATTGTTGATCGGTGCTCCTTATTATAGATCAGAGAAAGGGCCGAGCCTCCTTTCCCCAACACTTCACATTAAAGATAATTTATTTAATATACCATACATAAAATTAATTTAATTTTAAATTTTGAGCATGAGAGCCTCTGTATATTAAATTTTATGAAATGAGTTAGGTATAGTAAATAAAATTGTGATAATTCCAAAAAAAAAAATTTTTTTTTAAATACCTTTATCAGTAGATTTGATAACAATAAATGCTTTGCACAATGAGTATTTGGTGTATGTAAATTAACCAACACGGTACATTAACAAATCAAGAAAAGCACGTATGGCTTAATAATATCATTATTAAGTTAAACAAGGGGATCCCCAACACAAAAAAAAATTAATTAACTTACATTTTAATATTACCTATTTTAACAAATTTTTAAATTTTCGTTGTTCAATTAATTTTGCAGAGGTTGTGATCGAATAATAAAGTCTCAAATAGAATAATTAGAGCTGTGTGCACATCAAGTAGTTAGGACGAGAGAAGGAAAATAAATATATTGGCTGGACTTTCCTGGCTGTCCTTCA
>PNEQ01119102.1:5712-36191 GCA_003012365.1 Medauroidea extradentata
GGGGGGGGGGGGGGGTAAATGAGAAACTTTATAAAGGAACACCGATCCCCCAGAGGCAAAAAAAAAAGGGGGGGTCCTCCCCCAGAAAAATTAGGGTTTTAAGGTGCAAAATGGTGCTATTTAAACAGTTTTAGTACCGAAAAATTGAATATACCTGTCATTAAGTTTTTTTTTTTCAGTTAAAAAATGTTTGAGTGAAGAATATTACTAATGGTTGCCCTGAATACTGCTTAACAGATTTACTAGTTTACTAGTATTAATCTAGTGAAAATGTGATACATACATACGAAATTTATAGATAAACTCTGAACTACACTTTTTAATTTTTTTTTGTCCTTCATATTTGGTGGGGGGGGGGATGGGGTGAACCCCGCAAACCCCCCTCCCCCTCCGTCTACGCCTTTGATATATATCGACGGCCCAGTTCTAAAAAGAAACAACTAAAAATTCCCAGTTTTGAGTAAATTTCCGTTTCGCCTAAAACCTGTTAATTAATGTACGTGGTTGGTGTTAATTTGAAGCAAAAGTACAGATGCAACTGCCTATGGCGTTTAAAATGTTATTATCTACCTTTGCTGAAATCATCACACTTCAAATTTAAATAAATATAATTTCTAGAACTTTACTGGCAATCTGATAAAAGTGCCACGTTATTAGAACAGGGAAATTTAGGAGTTGTTTTAATTTTCAACTGGGTAGAGTGTACTTCCGTCTATGTGTTGGTGAGCCAAACTGAAAAATTAAATTTTTTGAGTGGTTTCTCTTTTAAACTGGGTCATCGATATATAACAGCCTGTTTAAGGCCATGCTAAGTAGTATTTTAGACAATGGTGCAATAAAATTAAAATATTTTTAACGGAATGATTTGAAAATATAATAAAGACTAGGAGCAGTCATACGATGTACATTTGTATGTAGGCGTTTTGAAAATTAACGCACCATTTGTTCGAAAAAATATTATTTTTCTTGATTTTGGCTTGTTTTCATAACAAAATAGGTAGACCACCTAATTCTTTGGGTGCAAAAAACTGAAAAAAACTACGAGGTGTATAGCTACAAAAAAATTTCGTTAAAATTTTTGTATATTTGTGTCAAAACAATCTAGGAATTCTTCGATATGAAACTAGGTTCCTTTGAACGAAATATTTTGAATATCACTGTAAAACTATTATGTGCGGCGTTACGGAGCAGTGTTAGAAAATTTTATTTTATTTTCAGTTTTTGAGCTATAACGTTTATTCAAATTGTCGTGCCAGACAATGGCGCTGGTCGACGGGTTTTCTCGGGGATCTCCCGTTTCCCCTACCCCCATTCTGGCGGCGCTCCTTAATCCTCTTGTCACGCCTAGCCACATAAGTAGGAAACTATATTTATTATAACCACGTAACTTTTTTTACGATAAATACCCCTTTTTAGATTTGAAAAGGCAATATTCCCAACAAAAAAAAAAAGCTTTGATAAGAGCCCATGCCCTAATGGCACTTCTTTGAGTTACACCCCTTCCCCCCCAGTAAAATTGTATCGTCCGTTACTCGTCAGGATAAATAGTTCCATGCGTCTGATAAACATATTTCACGACTCTGAATAGTACATGAATACGTTATACAGATTATGGCACAATATATGCATTGGTTGGTTAACCTGTTGATGGGGCCTTTTGGAGGATCAATACCCGCTATCTTAGATTTCGTAATTTTCAGCGTTTGGATTCCAACAGGAAGGTTTAACTAAATTTCCTCGTCGAAATTACTCCTTGCAAAATTAACACACTATGTCCTGACTCAACTTGTGTACAGGATGCGCAGAGACGACCGCATAGTAATAAGCACACTATGCGAATCATATGCGAAATCGGAGACGAAAATGTTAGCGGCAAGATGATGTACGACATTTTACTTGCACAATGTGGCAATATAGCGTGGCGTAAATACACTCCTGCACTCCACATACATCTTGTTACCACTGTTCCAGGCATCATATTATGGGCGCAGGCTCAAATCTCGAGAAGTCCAAACACGAGTCTTAAATTTACTTGACGTACCATACGTAAAATCATCTGGACGTTGAGCGCAAGAGTGGACTTTCTCCGTACAGTGTTGCCACGTTGTACGAGTAAAATATCGTCGCACATTTTGCCATAGGTATTTTCGTCTCCAATTTAGCCCAGGATACGCGTGGTGTGCTTTTTTCACAATTGTTCTTGGACAATTTTTTTGTGCGCGTTGCCTGCTAAACAGATACATTTTTTAGTACTTTCCATATATACGAACCTTTTCCGCCTAATGCAGGTTTCAAATGACCAGACAAAATAGTAAATGTTAAAATGTTGGCTAAATTGGGAAGAAAGGAAGCTCAGCTGAGTGCAGAGTTCACTGGGGAGTGGAAGAGGGGAACCAGACTGAACATTCTGACCCCGAGTGAATGGCTCCACACACCGGAACACTCTAACGACCGCCTTTCTGTTAACAGCGTGCGCAACAGCTTTCGAACAGGCGATCCTCAGCGGACAAGGTTACGAGGGCGTTACGTCCGAACTTCCAGGCTCTGGATCAGTATTACATGCATATTTTAGGTTAGCTGTAGCAATAAATATTTTTATTTCGGCATGATACAAAAGCGGAGTTAAAGTGTCGGTTCACCGGATTTTATTTTATTGTGTTTATAATGTTTTGTATATTTTACGAGATGTAGTTTGTTTTGTAGACATTCATTATGAATATTTTTACAGTAATGTCATTTTTACTGGATTCATAGTTTTGTGTAGCGGTGTGTCAAAGTCCAAATATGCATAAAGTGGTTTTACACTTGAGAGGAAAACTTAAAGAAACGAAATAACTCTCACTAAATAATGTTGTCATGGGCTACGTCAAGATACGCATAAACTCGTCATTTAATTTTGTTTTGTATATTTAAAATATCAGAAAACTCGAAAATTAAAATTCACTAATTAAAAAAGTACAAAATAATAATACCATGCGTGTTTATACATATTTCGTCGTAGTCCGTGACATTGCCATTCAGTGTGAATAATTTCGTTCCTGTAAGTCAGTTGGATTTTCTTTCCAGTATAAAACCATTTTATGTGCATTTGGACTCGACATGCCATTATACAAAAAACTATGAAAGCTTTAAAATTCATTACAGTAAAATGATTCACAATGTTTGTCTACAAGAAAACCGTATATCGAACAAATGTCAAAAAGGTACTGATAATTTTTGTATTATTTCGTGAAGTAATTTAGGCTTTTATAATTCGTGAACAACTGGATTAATGTGTTTTGAAACTCCGTGTATGTCAGTTAAAAAATCACCATGTTGACAGTTACATTTTTCACGGACGTAAACTCTTGACTTACTGAAGCACTATAACAACATAGGGGATTGTGAAATGTAGTTATAGGTCTTCACCGTCTTATGAGAAATATTAATCTCGAAGTGCGATGGCACTATGTAGACATGGCTACTGCTCGGAGTATGTTTTACACTTAGTTTTGACCATAGAACTACGTGATGTTCACCAACGCGTGTGCTGATAATTTCAGAGTCTCTTGTCAATGTCATTTATAATAAAAATGGCTACCAAGGGCATCGATAAATTTTTCTTTTCGGGAAAGCCAGTTTTTGTAGAGAACTTGGCGTCTTTTGTCTAGGAAAAAATTGCACATCTTCCCAAATGTAATATTTACGGCACCAATAATTCCAGAGTTTAATGGTGTCTCTGAACGAAAACTTCTTAGCGGCAGGAGTAAAAGTGTACAAATGCGTGTAAACACCCATATTTATACAAAAATATTTTTGTAAAATACTTTGAGCATTCCTCTGCATTTTATATTGCAATTCAGTTCATACTGTTCGTTTCACTAATCACGAACGCATGGCGATGTTGCAGCCCTGTAGTGTGCACATCGGATTTGTGCTCTTCTCGCGACCTTTCTGCACATGCGCACGGATAGAGGCATGACAACTGTTCTGTGAGTATACGGTCGAATTACTATGAAAAAAACTACTCTTTTCCAATGAAATTGGACACTTTTGGGTGTTATCGTCTGCACTTTACCTTACAAATTAACACCAATGTCATTCTGAAATGTAAATGTGGGAAAGGAAGAAGAAGAAGAAGAAGGGTGAAATATATACTTCTCCCCCTCCTGTTTACTTAACGGAGGTAAGAAAGTGGCCAACATGAGGTTAATGAAGGAACTGTTTCCATTTTACAGCTAGCGTTACATCCATCATGCGATAAAAAGAACCCTTGGATGCCAGCAGTTAGGTTTTTCCTATTACCAGGCACATATATGATTTGCCTTTAAATGATATAAGGGATTGGTAAGAGACTACTTTTGGTGCTATTAGACGGATTTAAAACTCTCGATTGGATTAAATATTTAGGGGGAAAAACTAAATTCAATGTGTGCAAACCATTTACATAACATTTTTCTCTAAACATTTCAAAATTTAATGTGTAAACACCTATTATATCACCTCACCAGCCATGACTCAGTTTCTTTAAAGGAAAGCGTCTAAGGTTCTTAGTTCTGTGTTATAAAATTTCGGAGACTCGATATAAAATTTGCAATAATTTTGTAGCATTCCTCGTGGAGATTTCGTATCCCTTGTGTTTTTAAGGGGTAAGGTTGATGGTACCCTTGACGATGAGCTTCGCGCTGACCATTTTAAATGAAATACAAACACCATGAATTTTGTTTCATTAATTTTTTTTTATTTCACGTTATATTGTACCATACAATTGTTCTGCTTTAATTTTTTTGAAAACTAGTAGGCAAGTTTTTTTTGTAACAGTAGAAATGAATGACGGGAAAGTTTTCAACATGTTGCCATAGCATTTGTTAAGATAACACTGAATTTTAATGGTGATCAGTACCTTCCATATTTAAATTCTTCAAATTTCGCTGTAAGTTTAATACAATGAGTTTTACTAAAATTTTCTGTATGACATGGAACAGATATTATCTTCTCAAACCTTACTAAATTGCCACATTTTCACTACCTTTCATAGTTTTTGACTAGTAACCTTCTGGAGAAAGACGATAATTATTTCCTCAGGTATAGTATAAGAAATTGTAGTCAAGCAATGCCAACTGTACACGTACAATTTAAGAAACTATTATGCTTGCCTTGACAAAGCGTAAATCATTAAAAAAAAAAAAAAAAAATTGATGCGAAAGAGCCACTATTTCAAAATGATGGGTATTGATCCTCCTTTAACGTACACGTACAGTCGTATTAGGAAGGACTCGAGTTCGGTTCCTGGCCTGCCATATTGATACGGTATTCCGTAGTTTTTATGGGGCCGCGGTGGCAGAATGGTCAGACCATTCGCCTCCTACCAAGGCGATCCGGGTTCGATTCCCCACGGGGTCGGACCCCGTATTTTCGCATGTGGGAATCATGCCGGACGATGCCGTTGGTTTTTCGGGTTTTCTCGGGGATCTCCCGTTTACCCCGCCCTTTCATTCCGACGCTGCTTCACACTCGCATCATGCCACCCCTCACCAACGCTGAAGACCTCGATGTTATGCGCTGACCAAAATATTTCACTCACTATCTCACTCACGTGGTTTTTATATTATTTCCCCTTCTCCCGTGGTTCCGAGCGAATGTTTTCGCCCCTAATTACATGTTAAGGTAGCCGTTGGGTGAGCCTATTTTGTGCATTCGAGGCCTTCTAGGCGCAAGCCACTGAACTAGCGTGCAGTCTTCTCGTCGACAACTACCGTCTGTGAGATGTTCAGTGATTTGTAGAGTAATATTTAAGGCACAGGTGTATCGTCATGCCTACAACCTAAACTATTCTGCGCCAAGATTTTCATACCTAAAATAACAGCAAAAAACCATCATTTCCGTTATTTTCGGCAGCGTAAAAATAAACTTTGAAGATGAATGGAAGTTATGAAATATATACACATACTGTAATGTTCTTTGAATGCTATTCCTAAGCAGACATTTCTTGCACACTGAGCAGTTTTTGAATATTCTTGTAACTGCCGAAGCTCTGCACGCCGTTCGGCGGCCTGTGCAGGCGGTCACCTTAATACCTCCAAACGGTGTGAGGAGTTTCAGTCTGAATGTGTCATTTGACAGTCGCGCAACATTTTTAGTTAAGTCTTCGTACGAATAGCCTATTAGAATGTTTCTGTGTCAGACTTGTAGGAGCCATCATATCTGTGTTTATAATGTTCCGTTCCTGAACAACCCAAAGAAACTACCATTTTCGTTGAGGGCGTGGTAGGTAAATGAGCGCTGAGTTCTTCAATTGACGTCTACATTTTTGAAAGTCAATATGGAAAAACTACAGAACAACAATATTGGATAGTTATAGTTGCCAACTTTCTTAGCAAACCTTTACCCGGAGTGATGTATTTGTTAAGCGTAATTTCTTGCGCCGCAACTCAACGTACGAGATTTCGGAGTCAAATATTGTTCTTCAGAAATACTTAAATGGAGAAAAATGTTTGCCCATAATGTTGGCAAAAACTATTGTCTAGGATTGCTGAGTTTTTATTTTTACAAATTGGCTTCGAGAAACCTACAATTCTGAACTTATGTTTTCGGCACTTAATTATACACCATGCATTCTTAAAGCACCAGAACGACCGACACGCAGCATGACGTTATTTTTATTATTACGTCATAAGCTGATAGGGTGGCCGCCGGAAATTCCAAAAGGCGAGCCGACGGGCGCATAGACTGCGCGACAGTTCAGCGTCTTGCGCATAAAGGCGGTATTGTATCTTATCCGCGTGCTTAGACCGCCTTTATCGCTCCAGCGCATCTCGGCCTTAGACATGCCAAAATATCGCAGCCATGAGGCAGCCTTAATTCATGCTACCTACGGTACGAATACGGCAGAATTCATACGTGTATTGTAAACACGTAGGTATGATGTATGTATTTATTTCTCATGTTTAAAATGAAATTTCCTTCAGAACATACAGTACTTCGCATTCGGAAGGACTCGGGTTCGATCCCCGGTTCCGGCATCCTGATTTCGGTGTTCCATGGTTTCCCGAAATCGCTCCAGGTAAATGCTGGAATGGATCCTTAACAAAGGCCATGGTCGGTTCCTCTCCCAGCTACCGTCATTGTACCAAGTTGTGTTACCGTCTCTAATGATCTCGCTGTCGACGAGGCTTAAATAGCACTTACCTTAGCTGCAGTGTTACGAAAATTCTTTGTATACTAGCCATAAAAGAAATTTCGTAAATCATACATTAATCCTTCGCTGTGTAGGTACTTTAGCCCAGTCTGTATATTTGATGTTGTGGAAACTTGAAGTGCAAATTTATTTCTGTATACGTGCTTCTTGTAACAGAGAGTCAGTACGAGTTCTGGAGAGGATTAGGAGTCGTGATAAGGGGGCGGGGTAAAGGAGCTTGTTGTAGCATTGGGAAATAGATCACTGGAGAAGTGGTATGCTGGGTGCTGACACACGAATAGGGAGTGGAAAGTGTCCATCGCCTGTTGGTGAGTGGAGAGGGGGTGAGGAGGGAGAGTTTCTGCGCACGTCTGACCATCTCTCATATCTCTGCACTCCAGTAGCTTTCTGGGCTAAGGACAACACGTGCGTGTCGTCATGGCCACAGCAGCTCTGGCCTCTAGAGCCATTTTTATCGCCATAACAAACAAAATCTAATTCATAGAAGTTCCTGAAAATTCTGTTATTTCATTGTTTCCTAAACATGTCGGCACATGTTTTTTTTATGTTATTTACTAGCTGTCACCGGCATGCGTTCTGACCTTCTAATCCGTTTTGCTCTCTTCCCAATTTTTTTTTGCAGAAACCTTCGCGGGCGGACGCACAACAGTTGAATGGAAGTTTGCAGAACGGAGCCGATCCACAAAGTCATTTAGTTTGAGATAATAATTCCAATTAGAAGAACAAGTATTAAATCATAATATTTCAATAAAAAGAAGACGCCAGAAAAAAGTGGTTTCTACAAGGTTTATATGGACACAGCAGACTTTGAACTTGAATATCTCAGTATTCAATTTACAGTATGAGTTGATTCCCTTCTGTATAACTACATCCAATTCACCAATGTTTCATCGTAATCGGGTGACTATTATAGGAACGCATGGAAGATGAATGTACAATCATTCATTTACCGTAGAGCTGTTCATAGTAGATTAGCTGTTTGGTTTACTTTGAAGTGAGCTCCGTTGATACTAGAACGCAACGTTTTCCTGTCCCAAGATAGTCCAATTCAAATCAATGCTAGATGAGTATATTTCATTACTCATAAAATGAACAGCCATTGTAGGAAATTCGGGACAGGACACTCTAATGTATGTGTGTTTGACATATATGTGCATGTGTGTGTTTTAATTAGTGCGCTGTTGTTTCAGACGATAAAATGTTTTTACGTGTTGAAAGACAACATAAGAAAGGAATCGTGATAAGAAAACAGTTGCATTAAAATATCTGAATTAAATCACGTTCTTCAGGACTGTACGCAGTAATAATTTCCGAGATTTATTTATTTTTTTAAATCAATCGTTCCAAACACTTCTTGTGGAATGAAAGAAAAAACACTCTCCCTTGCCTTTTTTTATATAATTTAAGAATCGTTATTTGTACCCACGTAACATGAATTTCACTCTTCTGTACTCTCACAAATACGCTTTGAGGAGTCTCTCAAACACGGGTGATGCTTAGCAAACTTCTTATTAGTTACTGTTACATTCGTATTCAAGGAATGTCACACTAATACATAATTATGTCGGCCTAACTCATACAGGACACTTCCTATTAATGTAAGGTTAAGCGTGCTTGGTAACAAACAGTTTCCGTAATTGTAATTAATGTTAGTTAAATAGTAGATATTGCCTAGTAAACATAATCATGTGAAATATTTAAATACGCTAACTACAGTTAAAACAAGGGAATTACAGAATGTTCATACCAGCGAAACAAAGTGTAAACATTAACACTAGTCATATGAATGACACACCAGCTGGGGATACGCCTGTGTCCGCAAGTACCGTGTTAAGGCGGTTAGTAGAGTGGGATTTGTTGTCTCTGCACCCCTTTCGACGTTTTCCATTACAACCTGAGCATGACCGAACAAGCGTAATCGTCCATGTGTATTATGTTCTTGGCGTAGTACAATATTTGATGCTTTCTGTCTGAATATACCCATTTACGTGACTTTGCGATATCGCATTAAAAGCAATTAGTTTGGGGTGATATCATTTATATATCTTATTTAATATTAACGTCCAAATTCAGCTATTGGCTGTTTTACAATTGGTACATGTTAACTATAGGCCTTCAAACAGTTAAAAAAAATGGAAATGGCCGTCTTAGCCAAGTTTCAGATCTGTCGTTCCAGCCAGCCCGAAGATTAGATGACGTGATTTGAGATGGGAGAGGAGCAACGCAGGAATCAACACTGAGAAACAGGAGCATCACTAGAGAACCCTTACACCACGATTAGTATACACTGCATGTTCTACACGAGGAGGACATGATCTAGAAACCTATCTAACAAATGTGAGTCTTAACATTGCATGAAATAAGCAGTCGTTATTCTTACTCCAAATAATGGAGGATAAGAACTGTACCAACAAATTTCGAAAGGTGATTAGTTGTGCAAAATTAAGTGGCACGTGGAAACAGAACGATAAGATAGATATACCTATATTTGGCTTTTTGGTTGTAGCTACGTAACTCTTGAAGTTACAGCCATAACTTTCAGGACGAATAAGAAACAAAATAATTTAAACATTTGTACTGACCCGGCAACACCCCAGACCGAAAGCCTGCCAAGTTTCATTTTGGCTGGCGGAAACCATGACAACCTTATCCACTCAATCATGCCTGTGAACTCAGTTGCTTCTTTAAACAGTATACTAATTGAAAAGGAAATATTTCATGACGTGAATCATACCTAGGTACAACGCTCTGCTCAGCAATTGGCGGCTTTCTTGGGACTGCCATGCGCGCCCCAAATCCTCGAACTAATGGGAGTGGATTGTAATTTTGTCTATTGCAGATGACACGCCGCTGGAACTGTCTGCCACCTACTATGACACTTGGAACAGGCAGAGGGAGGGAGGCTGCCGGCCCGACATGTCGTGCACCGAGCTGACAAGCTGTCGCCTGGTGAACCACCTCATGGACCGATCCTGCATCAACACTGACAGGTATGTTTCCAAAGCCGGTTACATTAAGTAACTAGCCAGGGTAACGTTGGTCAGTCACATGGCCAGATTTACTCGATCACCGAAGGTATTTATGTTGCCTACGAGCAATCCAGGGTCTCGTGACTTCTGGAATACTTGACAAATTTACTCGGGTGTCAATTTGCACGCCTTAAGATGAAATTTACATCAGAATATGGAGTGTTTAGCTAAAGCACTAGTGTCAAATACGCTATAGAAACTAAAGTACTATGCTGTGATGGGGCTATTCTAAAACCCAATTCGTCCAGACATTCGTCAGCACTGACACCATGGTCACCTGAACCAAACAGGCTTCAGAACAGAACCGGTACAGGACAGCATCGCAAACCACAAACTCATTATAGCATGACCTTAAATGCGGACAATAACAAAATCAGACTCTGGATTCGTATTAGAGAGGAACCGGGTTCCAGTTCTGGTCCGGCCACCCTGATATCGGCTGTCTATGGTTTTCCGAAATCACTCCATGCGAACGCCGGGATGGTCTCTAACCAAAAGCCATTGCCGTTTCATTTCCCATTCACCGTACGTTCGAGCCACTGGTTACGTCTCCCTCGACCTCATTGTCTATGCGACGTTAAGCCCTAGATCCATAACAACAAATGTAATAATGCGAAATGTGATCTAGCACCATGAGCTGTAACTGTTACTTTAATAACAACCTTTAAAATCAATATATTTCTTGATACGCATTTTCTGTTAATATTAATTTCTACTATTTATGTGTTTTATTTACTGGCATTTTCGTTTCGTCACTACACTTTCGGTCGTTAAACAATGAAAATGTTGTTCTTCAAAGAGAAAATAATGTCACAGACCAAAGCTTTATGCTCGCCGTAATTGTAACGTGAGGCTTACAGTGATAGGTTAGATTTATGGTATAGGCATAGAATTCAAAGGTTTCAGTGTTAGTTTACTGTGTATTTGCTAGCATTCTGTTAACCTTCAGTAACAGAATTATGATTAAGTCTGTTATTTATTATTAACAGACACCTTCGTAATAGTGACGTTCTACTCATGCAAACGCACAGTAACAACTTATGCTAACGCAAAATAACACATGCTAACGCACAACAACGCATGCTAAGGCACAACAACAAAATAAAATCGCCTCCATATTATGTTTTTGTTAAAAATAATCAATAGCGCAGTGAGATTTTACCGAGTATTCAACCGAGAGTTTTCGAGTACTTTTGAGGTATAATGCAAGTAGGTGGGAGAATGGAGTGCACCGAAAAAACACGCCGTACGCTATCGGAGACACAGTGCCCCATCAGGAATAGGCCACCGGAATGTAAACTGGCTGAAGTTACCTACTGTAGCTTGCGTGACAGCAGGAGTTTCATTATTCTATCATATGCAATGGTTTTCATCCTTTCGCTTCTACATTGTAGGGTTCCATTTCATGTCGTCTCTAAGTATTTCAAAGATGCCAGTCCAGAAGTCTGCTAATTTAGGATGTGGTCCCCCACCCTAAGGCACCCTCCCCAGTCTCTCTTATTTTTTAAGGCACAACATGATGTGTCTAAATTCACATTACAGAATGTAGGGCTTGAAATTGTAATTTAGACGGTCACATATTGCCTAGGATCATAATGTGCAGAAACGCACACCTTCCCCATGGTAAAACAAAATACGACCACTTAACACTGAATTCTGCTACATTTATTCTGGGCGCACTTATAAGAAGGGCTCAATGTGCCTACGTACCATTTTCTGGTACACGCGATCACCAATACGTGGAAGTCCAAGATATGCTGTAACGATATCCCGCCGCAACAGTAGTCTTCCTTTGAAAATACAAGGATCTCGTAAATCAAGCTCTTCACGTGACCTTGCAGGAAGTAGTCTAGCGGAGTCACATTGTGTATTTGTAGTATAGTTCATCTCATATAAGCATTCCACTTTTTGACATATGTGTTGAAACTTATTTTTACAGCTGTTGCTACGAAATATTCAATGTTTTCCTCTGCCACAAGTGATTTCTACACAAACACACTCGGCTGGTTCTATAAATGTGCGGTTTGTAAAAGTTAAAAGTATTTTACCATCACAATTTGTACTAGTAATAGTCTCAAGAACTGTCAAAAATTGGAATTCCTACGTGAGACACGCTATAGTTGAGATGATCACTGTGCAGGCTGCAGAGTATGAGGTGTGGCTTCAAGGGCACCGGCGAGCCACTGGTGTGCTGCCCGAGCGGGGCCTTCGACAGTCCCTTCGAGGACCAGCAGAGGCCTCCCATCTCGACGACCCGGCCCCCGCAGCAAAACCCTGCTCAGAGGACGTCGTGCGGCCAGCCTGCCGTCAGGAGCAGGACCCGCGGCCTGGGCTCCCATCCTTGGGTCGCCCGCATCGGCTTCGTCCGTAAGCGTGAGTGCCTCCCTTACACTTCCCCATCACCCATGCCCTTAAGGCATCCTATTTCTTTAACTTTTTAAGTTTGTCATTCAATGCACGTTTTATTTGTCAACACATTTTAACTTCTATAATGTGTATTTAATTTTTTTATAAATGATGTTAATGAATTAAGCTCCCTAGATCAATTTTTTTTTTCGCGGCAGATACAAAAGAAAAGTGTTAAAATTAAGGACATGCTATGCTCTTTATCTTCTACTGTTTTAGTGATAATATTTTTTTTTTTAACTTAAACGAGAGCAAATATCAAAAATCTGCCTGGCAATTTTGTTTATAATGGTTTTTGCCGTGATAACTATTTTTTTAAAGCAAGAAATTATACGGTTCAGACTAAAAATGCAATTTACAAGAATTACGTACTTACATAATTAGCTGAAACCATAGTATTTAAAGCAAAAAAAAAAAAAGTAAAAATTAGAGAGTACGGCCTTAAGAGGGCGTGGTAGATAAACAAACGCTAAAACATAAATTGATTTCTACGCTTTTTTCGAAGCCAATATGGATAAAATACTCAATGACAATCCTAGATAATGGTAATTGCTAACTTTATGGTAAATATTTATCCAGAATCACTAATTCGTTACGTGTGATCTCTTGCACCGCAGTTAAATGCACGAGGTTCCGGCGTCAGAGATTGTGCCACAGGAGTTCGTAACACTGGAAACAATTTTATTTATAACGTTGGCTAAAACTATTGCCTAGGATTGCTATTGTTTAACTTTCGCAAATTGGCTTCAAGAAACCTACAGTTATAGATTATTGCTTTTAGCGTTGAATTATGTACCACGCCCTCTTAAGGGGGTCCTGTTGTATGGTTGTACATATCTACGTCGATGCCGTCGTCGACACTTTGCAACTACATTCTTCGCACAGACTAAACGCTATTCAACCATTGTCCGCCCGGCAACCGCGTGTCGTATTTATGGCCCCGAACAACGTCACTCAAATCATTCATCACTAGAGATTATGGTATATAGCAAAAATGTTACATGCCAACATACCCTTGAAAATGATGTAGTTTCTTGCAACATATATGATTCGGTTATACACTTCTGACGCAACGTAGCTGTCTGCAGATCAGTGACAGGCATCACGTATTATAATATGGGGAATCTTATTGGCTCAGTCAAATAAGGTAATAGCTCCAAGTACAAGCTAAAACCAGTAATCTTCTGGTAAACTAAACGTGTCTTTAAATCCACCAAACAGTCAAAATTTGCCGCGATAAACCATCATCTTTATTCATCACACTCCAATCTCAGTGATGATGCAGGATCGCAACCAAAGGTTACATTCAGCAGGAATATGTTCCATGCCCGTCCTGGAACACTTCACCCAAAGGCATCTAATGGTACCTGTTAACGAGAACTATTCACCACCCTTGGCGAGCAAACGTCATCGAGGAGCGATTATCACTGGGCTCGCGTGGTCCTCGGTGAGAGAGTGAATATAAGTAGGACTTGTTTCAAGTATAGGCCCTGATATAGCACATAAAACAGCAAACGCACAGACATAGAACACTCGCTCAGCACAAAGCTGCAAACTACAATTAAAACAGAACACGCACAGAAAAAGCGGATGTTATTATTAAAACGAAAAGAAGCTTCACTGGTAAATATTACATATGTGTGTAGGTATCACTGATTTTGATTTTTTTATTCTTTTCGCCTTTCGTAAATATCGTTTTTGTTTATTTTATAATACAAAATCGAGGGATACTAATTTTCTTAAAATTGCAGTAACTCTTATAAACCTTGAAAACAATTTCATTTCTAAGAAATCAATTTACTAACTTCGGCGCGAAGTTTTACGAAGGTTAGTCAAATTAGTTTCCATAGTCACCCGTGTTTGTTTTCTTTTGAACCTGATAATTTCTTCCATGTTCTGATTGGCTACGCACGGCGCACAGGATTATAGGGTATAGCCCAACTTTCTGCGCGCCCGATCCTGTGCTATTTTGCTGCGTGCGTGCAATTTGTAATTGTAGCACGTCCCACCAAAAATCTTGGATTGAACTTTCTATGTGTGTGTGTTATTTTCTGTGCTAAATCAATTGTAGCAGGGCCTTATTGCTTATGTCACCACTACATATCGATTCCACACTGAAGTGTGCTGTCATCAGTAATTTTTTTGTGAAACTGAAATCAATCAATAGTTGGTTAATCCTTGATTACTATCTCACGTATCACAACAGTAATGATAAATAAATACTTTTTACCGTTACGTGATTGTTAAGACATTCTACAAGATGTAGATTTTCAGTACAGCAGTTACAAACTTTCAGGAGAGAGAGAGAGAGAGAGTACTGCCAGACGATGGGAAGTCACATACCAATGCATGGTCGGAAACGCTTTCCTGGCGCGGTAGTGACGACACAAAACACATCAAAGAAAGGACACGAACAAGAGGAGAAAACATGTTTACTAATCCTAATACAGGAAAAATTCTGGGATGACGATCAATGTCTCTTATGTCCTTTTTTCTTAGTTTTTTGCTGTATTAGGAATAATACGCACGTTTTCTCCTCTTGATCGTGTCCTTTCTTTCTTGTGTTTTGTGCCGTCACTACTGCACCAGGAAAACATTTCCGACCATGCATTGCTATGTGATTTACCATCGTCTGGGTGTACTCTATCTCTCCCGAAAGTTTGTAACCGTTGTACTGATACATCCTGTATATGCCTTACTTGAGTTTGTTTTTAGGTCGTTAATATAATCGTTATACTATGAACAACTATAATTAAATCAAAGATTTGGAGGAAATTATCACCTCAACATAATTTTCAGGTACTTTGGTCTCTCGTCCAGGCGAGATGGAGTTTCCTTGCTGTGGATCCATCATATCGAGGACAACAATCCTCACAGCTGCTCACTGCGCGATGGCTAACTCCAGCACCTACAAGCTGTAAGTCTGTTTATTACGTATCGCTTATTTCTCCATATGTTTGCAAGCCGTTTTATTCACGAATAACGACAGTACATTTTATATTTAAAATGGCACTTAAAGGTTTATCTTGTCGTAACGAAGTTCTTATTACATCACTAAAATGTTAAAATGAATACAGACAAATAGGAAGAAAACGAAAGACATAAAGAGAGAGAGAGAGAGAGAGAGAGACAATTTTCTGAGATAACTGTAGCAACATATTTCAAGTGCAAATCTTGGTGCTATTTTATATTGTTCTAATTAAGAAATTAATTTATTACAATACTCAAAAGCCTTATTCAATACACTTTTTTATTCTGGCGAGCACCAGACAGTTCTCCTTGCAAACTTATTAGTGTTTAGTTAGTTTCGTCTTTTGTCTCTTAGACTGAGGGCTCAAAGAACTTTACAGGGGAGGTAAAATATTCTTACCTGCACAAAAAATCGTACACACTTCGTACAAGAGACAGAATCCGTTATTATTTTCTCTCAATGTATTAAACGTTAATATTTATTTTGTCAGTAGCGTCTAAATTGAAGCTTTTATATTTTAGGACAGATGCATTAGAAATAACCGTTTGAGACTCGATACCTAGTTAAAAATGTTATTTTAAAAAAATTACAATTTTAACAATAATTGAAAACTTTTGACGTATATCAAAAATGTTTATATTAAGAGTTTACTTTAGGTTTTACATAAAAATGCACGTTTTTTTTGTCTTTGGCACAATAGCACGGAGTTAGTTCCGGTTTGCACATTTGGCTGACCCGTTTTTACTGAATACTTTGTAAATCAATCTGTGGAAACTTCTCTGTTTGTTCTAGCACAAACTACTATGTAAACAACGAATGTAGTTGTCAAAGTTCAAGAGCAACTTTGTATTCGTGTGTAATTTTGTGTAACTGTATTGCTTTTTTCCCTGTTACTGTTACTGTCCAGTCCAGTCCTTTACGTTTCCCGATACGTTTAAGAAATAAACAGAGGATACGAAACTGAAATTCTCGCATCATTAACTGGCAATATAGTCCATAAAATTTTAATTCTACCACTAAACGTTTGATGCAACATACTTTAAACCATGTGTAATTTGCATAATTGGAAAATGTTTGTTGTAATGCCAAATTATTGAAGAAAGGGTAAAACATAGCGAAGTATCTTAAATGTTGATATATTTAGTTAGGCTACTTTACAAGAATGAATCAAACAAATTATAAAATGAAATTAGTCATGCTGGTACAAAATATCTCGGGGTACGTATCAAAACAATTGTAGTAATGGTTCAACGAATGCGTTTATTAATAATTTTTACAACGATACGGTGTTTACCAACACTTTTAACAGTGCGTAATCTTAATTCAAATTCACCATCATGGGTTCTTACCTTAATTTAGTTCTTTCATAAGCTTTCGGGAATCGTGATGTCAAGCGATAGTAATAGTTTTTTTTTAACGAGGTTACTTAACTAACAATTAGGGTATATTTTCACTAAGTCACACAGAATTGTGCCTGCATGATACTGAAATGTACTAAGAATATGTGACTTTTTTAAAAATATAATAAAGATGTTCATGTGCATGTTTCACAAGCAAGTTAACTTCAGTTAACTTCACACCAAGTTTCTTGTTTAAAAACATTAACTTCGTATTCGCTTATGGTCATTAACAAGCAGGAATTGGCGGTGTTTCAAATATTCACCCAAAGTATTATTGTAGATATATCACGCTGTAAATAAGTAGGATAACTTCACAAACATGAGAAATTTGATGCACTTAAGTCTATAAATACAGAAACGGTTTACATTGTTGATTTACATGGTTTGTAGTTAAGAATGCGCAGCATGTAATTTAGGCCTTCTTCTTCACGCTTTAGTCCTTTAGACCTGTAACGAACTTCAGACATATTAATTATTGTCGGTCTTTCCGTCGTTTTATTGGCTGGGGAGGATTAAGGGGACAGTAGGCCCGGCCCCCGTAACCTTTTAAGCATAGTTTATCCTTAAATTATTAAGATTTATTAAGTGGTTTGTTCTATTTTTGGTTAGAAATCTTCTTAAATAGCACCATTCTTGCACCTCAAAATTAAAAATTATCCGGGAGAGGACCCCCGGATCCCCCACCCTTATTTAGCTTGGGGTGTGGATACGTATACTTTTATCCACCCAGAACTGGATACGCCCCTGTTTCTTGGTCTTCATTCATTACTGTTTTGGTCGATACCTGGGTAATAGTATAGGAGGCAGTCTTTCATCACACATTCGTTGTACATTGACAACGTCATTCAAGTAAGTACGAAACAATTATTACAGTTGGGGTTTGACAGTGATATAAACAGTGATAACTTTATACTGAGATTCATGTTTGCTGAATTGTTACAGATTCCTAAATTACACTACAGCGAGCGGAAAGTAATTAGGCAGTATAATTTTGAAATTTCGACTAGTAGTTTTGGCCTGTGGTGATTTAAAACATAAGTGTTGTAGCGTGTTCTGTTTACAATATTTATATTATTTTAAAGTCATAGGGATAAGTATAAAGTTTTGTTTACATTTTAAATATTTATTTTAACTAGGAAGCCTTTTTAATGAGTAGATAACATTTATTTTTTTTAATTAGCCACAAATTTAATTTATGATTTTTCATTTTGTTTATAATTTCATATATTTTGTTTGTGCCAAGACCTTTAACGAACTCGCCCTACCTTTGGAATTATTTTTAATTCGTTTTTGGAACAGTGAAAAATGGTGTGTTACTAGTGTGTTGGAAATAAATTCTTTGGAAGAAAATTATGATTTCATTGATGCATTATGTGTATTGCATATTACAGGAGGATAAAAATTTGGCATAATTGCTTACTTGGCTTCACTGCTATGTGAAACGTTAATTTATGGTTGCAAAATGTGCTATAGTTCCTTCACATTTCAACAGGGAACAGACTGCTGTTGTCCAAAAGTAAGTGTATCCCTGCTTCTAGTTACGTCTACCAGAAGAGGATAGTAAAGCCTTACTACTCTTGAGATTTTGTTCTTAAAGCTAGTTTGGTCACTGTGCACCTTGCAGTGTTTTTCAGAGGTAAAGTTTCAGTTGACCGGACCGAGTATGGTAACACTGTAGTTGTATGCTGAAGGCATTCTGTACGAGTGGGAGAGTACGACGGCGCAGCGGACCTGGACTGCACTGTGGAGTTCTGCGGGCCGCCCGTCCAGGATGTGCGTATTAAGCAGGTCATCGTGCACCCCAGCTTCGTGGCCAAGAGTTTCTCCAACGACGTCGCCCTGCTCATCCTGCGCTCGCCGATCAACTACACTAGTGAGTCACCCTTCTCTGCCTTGAAGTCCATCCTGTGCCCCTACTACTCAGATACGAAAACCATAGATAGAGACGATGGCATTTCACGTAAATGTATTGTGCCAACATACCCTTGAAATCGTTGTAGTTTCTCGCAACTTGTATGATTTGGTGACATACGTCTGACAATCCGTAGCTATCTGCATACCAGTAACAGGCTTCACATATTACAATAGCGGGATACGAGCTGACTTAATAAAATAGGGTAACTGCTCCACGGACAAGGAAAAACCAGTGAGCTTTTGATAAGTTGGACGTACGTTGAAATCCAGCAAACCGTCAACTTTTCCAGCGATAAACCATCATCTCTAACCATGGGTAGAGCCACGTCTCACTCAAATGTGTGTCCAACCTAGGGTCCGATTGCACAGTCACATCGAGTAAATTTTAAGGTCTCTGAAAGTGAAATGTGAGGAATTTTCATTGCAAAGAAGAAAAGTGAGTGAAATCCAAGGAAAATCTGAGGATTTCTTAAGAGGTCGTCATACCTTCCTTAAGTTTTCATGATGCTGCATATTAATCACGGCGGTCTTTGAGTAAATGTTAGAATGCCATATGGGAAAGAATAATATTCTTATTTTGAATTTGTTGGTGGTATATTTTAGGAGGAACATATCGATGGTTTAAAAGAACAACCGCACTGGTATCTTAACATGTAATTTTTTATCGTTAAACATTAAGGCATTTATCTTTAATATATTTCAAAAAATTACAAATAACTCGAATATTTTTTTAACCAAATGCTTAACAAAAATTTTAGACTGTGTACAGTTATACGATACACAATTTTGACACAGTGTTTATTTAAATATTGCATAGTTTTCTAGCAAAAAATTATTTTGCTTCATCTTGGCTTATTTTGACAACAAATTACGTGATATTTCAGGGAAAAAAATCTAAAAATCTGTTTGGTGTATTGCAACAGAAAAATTCAGATACGAACGATGATATATAAATGTTAAAACTGTAAGAATGAATTTTTGATGTATGTATTAATTTGCGTTAGATAAAATATTTTCGAAGTCGCTGCAAAACTAAAGAGCGAGGCCTTAAAAATAAAATATATCGTGTTTAAATTGGGCTTTGTTTTCGAATAAATGGTTACGAGAAAATTTTGTTAACAAAATCGACGACGTATATAATTTTCGTTTTGCATTTTTTCAACTTTACAGTATGCGGAACACCAAGTACAAAACACCAAATCGTTGTCACATTAGTTTTGTGCACTATAAATGGGGAATAATGTACATTTTAGTTGCACTGTGGCAATACTTCACCTTAACTGAGATATCTCAATCTACCAACTCTGCAATGCGAATGAAAAATCCTCAGATTTTCTCAAGTTCTCCTCATTTCCACATATACCATGAAGAATTATCTCCACAGGATTCTGCAATTGACACTCTCGAGTTATTTGTTTGAACGATTCTAGCATTTCGATATGTGAAACCTCTCGAGTTCCTTGGACGACACGGTACTGCAATGGCGTACGTACACTAGTAGTCTCGAGTGTTTGGTCTTGTTTGTTTATTTGTTTGCTTTACATGGACTCTACGCCTCGTTGACAGCGAGGTAATTAGTAACGGATTGTTAATATATATTTTCCTCTCATCAATAGTGGAGAAGGGGGGACAGGAGGACACTGTCCATCTCCTAGAACAGAGGGGAGGGCCAGTATACGCATTTGTATCCACCCTAAGTTTTAATATTTAAAAATATTACAATTTATTCCAGCTGTATATTCAATATTTAGACTAGAAAACCTCTTAAATAGCATCAATTTGCACACTAAAATCTAAAATTTTCAGGGGGAGGACCCCCGGATCCCCAGCTTTAATAAGTCGTTACATGAAAAAACTCGGAAAGTAATTTCTGTCAATGATCCCTTCTCTCCCCCTCTTAACAAGAATACCTACCGCCGCCACTGCCTCCCATAAAGATACAATAGTGTTGTGTGAAGTTGACACATAATCCAGAGTATTCGAGTGTTGTCACCATCTTCTCGGCTTAAAACTTAAAGGGATGTTGCAAAATTGTAGGTAAATATTTTTTTTATGAATAATCCTCACATTTGTAAAATTTATATGAACATATGTCCAAAAACTGATGATTGGAGCAAAGCGTGTGGCATGGATCGTGTTACTGAGGAATGGTATTGAAGCTATATCGGTAGATACACGCAAGACGAATCGTATTTGTTTGGATGGGAGGCATTGTCCGATGTAGCATTCCACTGTAAGTCACGAGACCTATAGTACAGTATGTTTGTATAACATTGTATGTTTCTGTATAAGCGACGATATTTTCCCCGAAAATATTGCCATGCAATTTTGCAACAGCATGTGTTGCCAATTTTTACTCTTAATTAAAGTACTTGTTGCTTAGAATGTTTAGAAAATCATTATGTAGTGTTGCAGGAATTGTTTAAGTGTGATATTCAGACAAAAACTCAACTATTGTGTGAAATGGTGGCATTGCTCTCTTTAATGCAAATGTACTCACTTTATATGGACGTAATCCAATATAGTTTGCGATTGCTGAGAAATGCCACTTTGGTTTGCGATGTAGTTTGTAGTTTCAAATCAGCTGTGCTTAGTATCCAAAAATTACATGATATAATTTTAACACGCAGTTGGTTTTGCAGTTGTATAGCGGTTTCTCCCTCTACCCAGTATTTACTCTCAGGTTAAAAGAAACCCTAGCAAAAATATTTGAAGTTTAGGCTTTATGATAGTAAAAACTGCCGCAAGTAAAAACTAATTGTTGCATACAAAATCAATGTAAGTATGTTGTGAAGTAACTTCGTTTCACTCAGTAGGTTTTAGTTTTGGGGCCATTTAGTGACGAAAGTTTTAACTGAAACTAAATATTTAAAGGATTACATTTTGATCAATTTAGTTAACTTAAACATTTGTTTACAAAACTAAAAAGCAACATTTTCAGTGGGACAAAAATAACCTACGGGGTCAAAATAACCCTGATTTACGGTATTTGTATGACGTAACTAACGTCAATAAAAGTCATACATCCTGAAGTTGCGTATATTTTCTTTCTGAAAATCGCCGGAACGCGTATGTAATTTATATGATTGAGTTATGATCGTATTGTGAGAAAGTATTTGGAAATAACATAGAACCCTCTACGACAGGTCAGGGAGAAAAATTGGTTTTGAGAAGAGGGGTGGGGGCGGCAGTCCAGTTGCTTATCTGGCCTATTATTTAGCATTATTTCATGGCGTGGATTTTTTTTGTCAAGAAGTGTAATTCGTATCACAAACAGGGAAAACTAAAAATGTAACAGCCTAATGGATGGAGTAACTTATATTTCTTTATTTTCATGTTGAATGTGTCTAGAAAGAAGTTTTAACCACCATAGAAGTTGGTAGGAAATACACGTTCTGTATAGCTTAAAATATAATTTTAACGTGGATGAACACATTTTTGTTTGTTTTTGGAGATACTCTCATGTTAAATACGATTTGATTAGAGTAGACTTCATTGTATGTTGATATAGTACAAAATAATAAAAAAACTCTTGTTACAGTTGAACCACTAACTCTACAACATGACGTTAACACAGGTACACAAGAAAATATTCCAGTTGTGGGCAGAGTAAATTTAATCTACTGATTGCTGTTGCATCATTGTTTTCTACAAACATTACAAATGTAATGTAGACCAGATGAAATTTTTGTAGCCACGACACCTTCCGCTGCAAGAAATCATTCCAAGTGCTACAATACATCACATTCCGTTTATTATAACAGATTATTTTGTAGTGAACAGCACACAGTGTCTGTAGTACTTACAGTGTAGTGTAGTCACGTGAATGTGGTAACAAAGCAAATGCCAGTGTCATGTTTATTCTGACAATGGGAGCTGTGTGTTCTGTATACGTTTTCAGTAACTGCTCAACCGATCTGCTTGCTGCAGAACCCGCAGGTACCCGTGGTGGGAAGGCGTGCCTCTCTAGTCGGATGGGGCAAGACGCCTGGGCAGAAAGGTCAGTAGAAACAGCATTTTAGTAGGACTCGTCAGGTAATGTTTATTATCCGCCACGGTAGCCATATTGATCAAGCTCTGTAATACCTGCCTAAGCAAATTAATTTTGTTGCTCCCCCGCTATGTGAATATTGTTAACTTTCTACTTATCATATTATTGTAGATTGCTGAAGTACTGAAACAAAAATGTCAGGGTAGTTACAATAAATTACTGTTAGTTGAGTTACTTGCGTTGCATTTTTAATTTAACGACAATTCTTACGATAAGACGATTAGGATGCCCGCCACTCACCAAGACGATCAATTTTCTCTTCCCAACTGTGTCGACACGGACGGTGCAATTGGTCGCTGGGTTTTCTCTGGGATAGCCCGCTTCTCCAGCCCCTTCATTCCGGCGCTGCTCCATACTCACAGCATGTCATCTCTTACCCGGACTAAAGACCTAGATGTTAAGTGCTGTCCAAAATCTCTTCACTCACTCATTCACTCCATATTCTACCTCTGATCACGTCTCAGTAGATATAAAGATCTTGTCGTTATTAAGGGCACTACATATCTCGGAGCTATGATGAGATCAGGGATATTTTCATGTTAAATAATATACGGTGGAGCTTAGTCACATTTCATAATACCGTTTTTCGACACAATCATTGCTACAGGAATTGTTATGTGAAAAAAAAAAACACATTTTGATGGACTTATGCAGAGGGAACCTGTTCATAAAGTAATTTATTTTGAGATAATCACACCAAGTAAGATAATAAGATAATAAGTATATCCTAGGAAAAGAACAAGTGTTAAATCATAATATTAGATTAAAAATAAGGGATTAGAAAAAAGCTGTTTTACAAGGATACTTACTTTAACCTTGAATACCTGTGCTTCAGTAATTTGTGGGTTGGCTTCCTTCTGCACAACTTCAGCCATTGTGACTAGTTGTTTACCAAGTGTTTTTGCGCACGGAAATTCTTTTTTTCTTAAATATTATAAAGCAATGTTGTCCGCATCGAGATGAACAAAAAAATGTCAATGTTGGTATACAGGTTGTCCAGAAACAAACGCGTTAGAAGCACACCACGCGAATCCTGGGTTTAATTGCAAACGTAAGTGATTGTGGCAGAATGTTGTACATTTCACGGACAAAATTTGGCAACACTGCACAGAGGAAGCTCCCAGTTGTGCTCAACATCCAAGTGTTGTTTTATGTATGTTACGGTACGTCTAGTAAACGTAGACCGATGTTTGGACTGCTCGGGATTTCAACCTGCGTCCTTATTATGGTCAGAATAGTATCAGTAAGATAAGTAAAATACCCGTGGAGCGCAAGAGAGGAATAACTACATGTTGTGTGGCCACATTTTACACGTAAAACGTCATCGTACATTTTTAAACCAACATTTTCGTATTCAATTTTGTCCAGGATTCTTTTGTTGTTTTTATAACACGAGGCCATACCTTTACATCCTTATTATGTGGGTTTGATAGTGCTTAACCCTAGTTAATTACTTCTACATGTAAATCCTTATCTGTACTTGCGCCAAGACTCCGTAGGTAGCGCACTAACCAAAATCTGTTCACTCCGCGTGTGTTGATAGGAAATATTTTCTCACGTTATCCAAACTGTCTCTTTTGTCTGGGTGTTGACCACTTTAATGTTAATTCCACTACAGGTTAGGAAACGCAACGTCATTAGTTTGGCAAGTAAAAAATCTGCCGCTAGCTGCGCTGCTATCATTAAGGGGGCTACGTACTTTGCCGAGGTCGATACCGATGTTTCACGAATTAACCTCACCTAAGCCGAAGATGGGAAAGTAGGGGAAGTCTGCTTCCCCCCTCCCATTCGTGTGGTCTAAGCCAGAGGTTGGTTCACAATTTAAAAACATCAGTGAAGCCTCGGTACCGACCTCGATAAAGTTCGTAGCCCCCTTACCAACACCAGCTCAACTGGCGGCAGAATTTTTCCCAGCAAAACTCGTCCATAAGAAATTCGTTTACATTTTTTTTACCTGTAGTAGAATTAATGGGTATGGAAAGATGTCGAGCAATCGAATGGAATATTCAATCGTCGATCAAATTTAAACACTCATCATAATTCGATGGGAATTTTTTGCTTAATAGATATTCTATTAGCGGACATCTTTTTTATATAACACTCAGCGGTAGCATGCTTTACTTTCGAGTAAAACATTTAAATTGGAATTTAGAAAAATTAAAGTTCGTAAAAATGAAAAATTATAATGTTATAATTGTTAGTATGAAAATATCCAGGACTCTAAAATAACCGAATTAAAAAAAAATTCTCGCGTATTGATTCCATAACATTTTTCCTATCCGGTAACCCCTGTGCGAGAGGTTTACCGATGTGAAAATTACTTGACATCAAAACGCGAGTATTTTTGAAATTAGGTTGTTATAGAGTCCTAGATATTTTCGCACTAAATATTATAAAAATTACAGTCTTACTACATTTTTATGGAATTTGTAGTTTCAATCCCTTATTTTTTCTAAATACAGCTTTTAATTTTTTTACTTGAAAGAAAAGCATACTAACGCCCAGTGCTATATGAAAAGACGTCTGCTAGTAAATATATATTCTCAGTAAAAATTATGGCGCGTAGTTTAGGTTTTATAGATGATTGAGTATTCCAGCCGTTCGCTCGACATCTTACCTGTACATACCCCTTAAACTTAACCTGTTGCAGTGACTCCTGAGCGACAGCAGCTGCAGGAGCTGCCCATAGTGCCACTGGAGACGTGTAAGAAGTTGTACAATGTCGTGATACCAGTCTCCAACAAGCAGCTGTGTGTCGGGGGCGAGGAGGGCAAAGATGCCTGCTCCGGCTTCGGCGGTGCGCCTCTCGTCCTGCTGGACCACATCGAGCAGAACCGCTACTACCAGGTCAGCCAACCCTCACACACCCATACCCTCTTTTATGAAGATAAAGTAATTTTTTGGAAAAATTTTTTTTTAACGTGTGACACGTTTGTTTAGTGTGATCTCTTATCCCACAATCAAATGTACAACATTTCCACATCGGAGATCATGGTGCTGAAATACGACGTTCAGAAATATAGTTCCCTTGAAAGTTTAAATTAACGGATTTCAGTGACTGCAGTTTTTCCTGTTTTTGCACGTTTGCTTCGCGAAACACGTAATTTTAAATAAATGAATTTTTCATTCATTTGTGTAGGGCACTCTCTTATGAGGACCTGGTACATAAATTAAAATTGAAAATATCATTTAGTAAAGTAAAGCTTTTAGAAGTCACTATAAAAAAGAACTATAAAATGAACAATCCTTGAGAAAAGTTTTAGCGAAAGTCTTTAGGAAGCATTTTGTCACAGGAATTAATTTGTGATGAGCTATTAATTACAGTCAAATTTCGTGCATGTGTTTGCGATGTTAGGAGCTCCACGAATAAAATGACGCATCTCTAAGACAAAATATATGTTCACTTAATTTGTGTTTTACCTTGGCTTGCCTTTACGATTTCTCTATTTTAAGAAAAACAACAAGGGTCAACATAACACAAGTTAAAAGACAGGGATGGATCGCAATTACCGAAACGTTGAATTTTTCGTTGATTTTAACTTGTGTTGTGTTCTCTTCCTTTTATTTGTTGTACACTGCCCATTATTTATGTATACTTCCATCTTTTTTCATATTGAGAATCTGGTTTTTCTTTGTGTCTGTATTTATTGTTTGGGTGTTTTCAAATACTTGACTGAATCCTATCTTTAGAATTATTGCTTATATAAATACATACGTATATATTAAAAAAAAAGACGGGATTCCTCTGGGATTGTTTTTCTTCTGTGCTCTGTGTTTTTATGTACGTTTTTTGTACTTTGTCTTTTAATACAAGTTTGGTCAACAAAACATGAGCCATGGCGTAATAGCCACAAATCAATAAATTCTAATAATTAGAAACAGTGTTTTATAAACGAGCACGATGCCTTAACAATAACGTTCCGTCCTTGTCAAATGTGCGTTTTTTTAATACATTGGCGTAATGGGGACGTGTGAAATAGTTTTGTAAAAAGAACGTATTTGCGGACACACTGCAACGCATTTGAAGCGCATGGTAGGAGACGCCCTGAAGAGAGATATAACTCAACGTTATATTACGAGAACCTTAAACTTTCTCTGAAGACGTCCGAAATTGGCAGCGAAATCCTCTACAAATAATCCAACCTCAAGACACGGAGGTATCTTCATAATATAATTTAGTTAATAAATATAACGTTTGAAAATTCTAAATAAAATAAACTTTTTGCTAATGACGTGTGTTATTGCAGGTGGGTAATTTTGGTGTGTCTAAGTAATTCGTACAGCATTAATTTTTGTATCCATAACCTGCCATTCTAGATGCCTTCAACTTCGGCAATGTTAGGTAAGCATTCGTTTGTCCTATTCGAATAACGAAGGCCTGATGAACTCTCTAGACTTCGCTGACAAGCGCTGGCCATGTATTTCCACTCCATTGTGAGGACAAGAGAAACCGATTTGAGGCAGCTACATCAGTTGCCTGTTTGACGATACAACACAATAACGTCTATCTGTCTACTGAACATTCTCGTGCTCTTGCTGACGTCACATTGCGTACCACTTAACTAGCGTAGTGTAACAGAGTCCAAAGAATTTTTTTGGAATGTATTGACAACAACTTTAACCTTACAATACAAACTGCAGAAACGACTGGAGTTAGTACTCGTAATATACTTCTACAAATAAAACAATTAAAAAAAAAAGTCAATAAACAATTGTTCCCAACTTTTTTTTAGATTGTCTCTTTTATATTTTAAATTACATGGTAATGGACATAAATCCATTTAAATTTGGAATGAATGTCAACCATACAATACATTATTTTAATTTCTCTCTTATCAGAAGATTCACTCAGCCCACTGTCATTTCGCCCAATCTCTGATATCATCGTAAGAAGAAACTTATCTTCAGCGAGTAGGTCACCTACTTTTTGACTTCAGTTATTCCAGGCAGTGACAAATCACTAACGAGAAGAACTTATTTGTACATATCAAGTTTGGCTTCATCAATATAAATATATACTAGATTTGATTGTCACATATACTGATACATCTTCGCTAGCGCGCTATAAAACTGTTCGACAACAAATGTGTATAGAATTTCATGTAACGTGAAGGTAGTTTATATGTTCTGTTAGTAACCATTAAAGTAAACAATACTGTCGCTGTCAAAACTAGTGCAAGATGTGGTGACGCTTTCATTCATGGACAGTTATCGGGACAGATGTTGGACAGCTGTGTAGTATCCTGGTGTGCAAAATATTAGAACTATTATCGTACATATTTGCTAGAATGTACTTGTGTGCTTTCAGTTCCCGGTTCAAACTGGGATGTGTGAAAGTAAGTTGCATACGTTTTGTTATATTGTTACAGACATTAATAGTTGTATGTCGTAGAAGAAATCTTTCACCAAACAATAGACATGAGAATTGAGGCTATTGTGGTATTCGTTAAATTAGATGTATATCATATTAATTTATTTATGTTGAATTAACGTATTTATGTTCGAATGTTACAGGTAGGAATTGCATCTTTCGGGTCTAACAAGTGCGGCGCTCGTGGCATCGTCAGTGTGTACTCTAAAATCACAAGTTACGTCGATTGGATACAAGATAACATGACGCAATAAATGCACTTGGCTAATTAACTTAGTTTTATTACCTCTTATTAATTTATATTTAAAACGTTGGCAAACACTCGGTGAAGTAAAAAACATAATTACAGTACGTGGTACTAAAATAACAGCATTAACTGAAACACAAAATTAATTCTTTTATCTTGTTATCACGTGTCCTTTTAGAGCGTTTGAGCAGTATAAAACACACAACTTATGAACTAAAGAAAAAAATTGGAGAACCAATTGTCTATTTTAACTATAAATTATAACTTGTGTGAACGTAGTAGGATATAATGTACAAAACGTAACATAATTTTCGTTATAGACCAATGTTGAGACTTTTGCGAAGCATGAAATTTATGATCAGTGACAGAAATTATGTCGAACATTAATACACAAATGCAATATCAGCAAAATACTTATAAATTATGTTCCACAAGTTAAAACATATTCTTAAAATATATCCTACCTAGCTAGTCACCAACTAAAATTCTACAAATATTTCCAAAAATGATTTTAGTTGGTTTTAGCAAATTGTGTTACTGATAAAATGTTGATTGTTTTATTTGTGTAAATCGGTGCGGAAAACGGGTCCACTTGAAGTAAATATGATGTGGTTTTCAGTACATAATTGTTTAAAAAATACTGTAAACGACGCGATTTTGTTTGTTAACGTTTCTGTGACAGTGCCATAAAATCTACTTTAAGATATTTTTCACAACCCAATTTACATTTCATAGAAAGAAAACCGAAATTAGTAGTGTTTTTAACCATGGCATTGTAAAACTGTTAATTTATTAAATAAAAGAAATGGAAGAATATCAAATACAAATAAGAGAAATATATAAGTTCTTGAACAGAGTTATACTGAGTAGGTAATTGAAACACGAAGAAGCTTATATCACTTGGAGACACGTTTGGAATTTACTCATAACGTTATTGTGTTTCCAATCCATACCGACTACAAGCACAACAAACTTTGTAATTTAAAATCAGGGACATTGAAGAAAAAATTTAATTACATTAAGTTGGGGAAACCCGAAAGAAAAAAGGTCATAGGCGGGACCACAGTCTAAGAGGAAGAGGTCTTGACACTGTGTATGCTCTCCAGCAAGAGAAAGTGACCCCTTCATGTCGCCGAGCGCTAGTAGTAATTTGGTGGAAGTTTTTTCTTGTTTACATCTCGCGTTTTACCATTTTTGCAATTATTTATGTAAAATAATGTTAATAAGGTAAGCTGATATGGTATATACGTGTTGCATGTCCATAAATGAATTGGCATGTGTGGAACTGTTTATAAAATAGTCTGAAGAAATATATTGTGTATTATTGTTTTAGTGAACACATTCGCACAAAAACTATCATTTCGTGCCCAACAAAATTTTAGAATCGTTGATATGTGCATCTACATGTGAAAGATTGAAAAACTAAATTTTACTGTCGTAAAAAAATGTGTTCCAATGCAAAATTATGTTCCCATTTTTTTCTTCGGTATAATACTCGCAATTCCGGTAACAACTTCACATTTTAAGCTAAGCCAAATACAAAAACAAGACAAATCTTCCACCAAATTGCTACTAGCGCTCGGCGACAAGAAGGGAGTCACATTTTATTCCTCAGTGTCAAGACCTCTACCTTCATAGACCGTGGGCGGGACACACAAGTCCCAAGTTATAGAAATACCAACTTTACAGTTACATCACTTCGCTTCATAAAAATAAAAAAATTAAAACTGAGCTGTATTCCGTAACATGATCAGTGCATGGAAGGAGAAAATGTTCTTCCTTTGCATTTGTATGAGTTTACTGGTATGTATTCAACTTAAATTCTGTAGTTTGACTTACGTGATTGTTTTAGAAGTCAAGAATCGGAATATAACTAGAGACATGAACTTTTCGCGAAAAGAAATTTGCCTCAC
>PNEQ01119102.1:36291-49243 GCA_003012365.1 Medauroidea extradentata
TTCTCATTTGACTGTACCAATCACAATAAGGTTACTGTAACACCACACGTCTGTGATTTGCGTGTAAAACCCCACGACACACGAATGTCAAAACATCCAATCTCTGACCGTGAAGCAAGTCTGCAGACGTGCACACAAGTCACTGACACAAAGTGAGGCAAATTTCTTTTCGCGAAAAGTTCATGTCTCTAAATATAACCCAACAAAACTTCTATTATTAATCTCAAAGAACAAATCAACTTACAACATTAATTGGTACGACGATGATTTTCGAATAATGGGTTGCTTGTTCTGTAGTACAGTCGTGTTCATAATATTTCAATCTGTATCAGGAATCCAGGACCATAGCAAATTTTGCGGGTGTATAAAGATTATTACTATAGATAGACTTGAACTGAGGTATCTGCATTTTATAACTCGAAAATTTAGGATAAATTAACATTCATGATTTATGATAACTGGAATTCAAAGTTTTTGAATCAAGGCCAACACGTTTTCGGCAGCTAAGAATTTAAATTATTCTGTGAAGTCGTTGCAATTATACAAGTTATTTTAAATGAAATACGTAAGCCTACAAGGAAAAAATGAGTATATGCAAGGAACAATAAGAAACACTTGCATAATCTTCGTTGTAAACACCAAAGCTTGCTAGGCAGAAGATAGCTTTTGTATGACATTTAATAACTGATAACTAGGTTCAATTTTGCATAGACATACCTTATTAAAACGAACGTAATAATTATGGTTGTACGGAATGTTTCAGAGTTTCGTTGCACATGTAGAATAATCTTGGCTATTATGTTAAAAGATATGTAATTTTCAAATCATTGGAAAACCAACGGAAACGTATGGCCGAAAGTTACAGATGACAACTGTGTGAGGGACTTCAGCGGGCTAGAACATGGTCTTAGGAAGACACTAGCATACTAACGTTGTAGAGTTGAGTACCGCATTAATTAACAGCTCCAGTATTAAAATAAGGCTCCTTAAAACTTGTCGTCATAAGTATTAAAATGCCGTAACGGCCCAGTCATGAACTTGCCAAACGTTGTTATAATTACAACAACGTTAAACAGCACTTGTGTACCAGTGGCACCAGTGATTATTTCAGAAACAATCTCTGTCAATAATAGGGCCGAGTTTTTGACGTTTAAAACTCCAATGCCTAGACTTCCTTTCTCAAGGGAGTAGTTTTCCTAGATTTATGGATTTTATGTTTGTTTACGTATAACTAATTTTTATGACTTAATTTTTAAATTCAGAGCCAACAATGACATGAAGCCTTTATTAAATCAGCGAAAACTGATTTATCTCCAATTACGATTACACAGATCAAACAATAAACATTAAATAAACAAATATGTTCTTAACGTAACTGTTAACACAGTCCCTATTTTCCTCAAGCTTTCTTTTTAAATATGTAGCATAGCATTTATGCTATGGAAAAATTTTATTAAAACGTGGATTTAAGGAAAGGAAAGGGTGTTCGATTGGGGAAAAATCATAATTTTGTTTTTGTTTAAAATAGGGTCAGTTTTGTAGACGTTACTTGAATGTACATTTTCCTTTTTAAAAACGTTTAGCTCAGACCGTTAGTATTCTCAGAATGGCATTCAAAGTCAAAATTTGAACATTTTTACTTCATACAAAACTTGAAAAGCAGTCAACATAATGAAATAATAAAAATGGCATGCCACAGTCTACGGCTTGAAACATATAAATACCCACAAAAAATGTTTGTATTAAAAAAAATGCTAAGGGATACAAAAGTTAGTAGAGTTTAGAATTTTTTTAAGGACAAGAAATTTTTGTAATGGGTTTTTACATACTTCAAGCAGTAGTTCTGGGAATATAGTTGTAATGTGAATTGTTAAATTTCAAAATGTTTATTGGTTTTCGAGTTTTGTTTGAAATAAAAATATGCCAATTTTGACGTTGAGATGCCGTTATGGGAAAACTGGCTACCCTATTTTTTTGTTACAGGAAAATTTACTCTAAATTGACGTCTATAAAGCTAACGCTATTTTCTACAAATATAAAATTGTAATTTTTCCTCATGTGAGCACCCTTAAGGCGGTTTATTGTCACCTGCTTAGGGTAGATGAAGGTTGGCTCAGTCACATATGACCAGGTGAGCAGGTTATAACTAAATTACCTTTAAACGCTTGGAATGTCTACTCGGGTTACAATTTGAACGCCGGAATGTTTTCACTGGCCAGGTTAACCTAGTGACTTCATGTAACCGGCTTGATGTGGTTGACTAGGAGAAGGTTTGAGCGGGTAGGTTCTTGATGGCCTGCACGGCGCAGTGGAAGGTGGTGAGGTAGTAACCGCCCTCGCTGAAGAGAGACGCGCGGTCCAGCAGACCCCACATGTACTCTGCCTCCAGCTCGGCTGTCGTCAAGTCGCTGTGAGCCACCAGTAGCACCAACATCGGCAGCAGGTCGTCCCCTGACATGGCACCGCCTCGACGTTCGCTGCAGCTCGTCACCTGCCACAACATGGCCTCATCGTATTTTACCATAACTATACGGGAAGATGCAAAATTGCAAGCCCAATTCTCGTATGAACAAGCCTTACATCCAGAGGAACAAAAATTATTGTATAAACATTGGTCCGATAATGCACCATTGCTGCGAAACAGTTCTTACCCAGTGCGTCAGGGGCGGATCCAAGTCTAGGTTTTTTTGGAGGGGGACATTCCTTAAAAATTAGTTATGCCCACACCTTGAGTCAAAGAAGGTTTAGAGGGAGGGGGGCTCTCACCGGAAAAATGTGGTTTTTAAGGTGCAAAATGGTGCTATATTTAAGGCGTTTCCTAAACAAAATATTGAATACACCACATTAAAAATCTGTAATATTTTAAGGATAAATTATACATAATAGGTCAAGGGAGGACCGGGCCCCCTGATCCCCCTCCCCTTCCCCTTCCTGGATCAACCCCGTACTGGATGTACAGTGCTTTGCGTGCTACTGCGGAATACCATTGCAGCTACCACTGACAACTACATACCAGACGAATTGTATTATTGGACGGTAGGCAATGCACGATGTAGCATTCCATAGTAATGTGATAGAGACATTGCGTCAAGCTCCAACACGAACTTGCAACTCGCAGTTGTATTTACGCAATGTTAAAACACCAGTTTAACAGTTGCCCCAAGACAGTGTGCGAAAAGTAACCTAGCGGCTTGGGGTGGAACTGTTAACTAATGTTATTGTTCTTCTGTTAACATAAATATTCTCCTGTTGCGCGAACGGATGTTTTGACTCTAATCTTTGAGATTGTCGCAATGAAAAGTGGTTATTTATCCACTACAGAATGTTTCTCTCCACATCGTTTCTTTGGTAGCGCAACTTTGACGTTAAGGGCGCCGCCTACCCCCTTAAAAGCGGCTCAGAAGCGACGGAGCAGTAAAGTCGACCTTGAAGCGCGCATCAAATGCCACGTAGCCTCAACGAGCCAAGCGCTGAACTAGCGTGCAAGCTTCCTCCCGAACGGTTTTTACTGTGGGGCACTAAGCGGTGACCACATCATTTTATTTGTAGGAAGTCTGCAACTAAGTTAATTACATGTCGCGATCTGAGTTGCACGTACATCCGGTTAGTACATTTTGAATTTCGAAAGTCTGAAAAGGCCGTTTTTAGCCATGTTGGAGGGCTTAGAAACCGTGTTTTTAATTAGCGTGACGTCTTAACAATGAGGTTCCGACATTGTCTGAAGTTTGTTTTCTTCTAGTACGTGATTCAAGGTCACAGTTGCGAGTCTAGGCCGCTAGTTGGCGTGACGATGTCGAACGCGTGAAACCCGACGAATGAGCCAGCAGGCCGAAGACAAGTGCCAGTCAACTAAGGCAGCTGGAGTGTGACGTTGCTAAGATAGTATAGTGGCTGAGAGTTCTTCTGTAGCCGCCGTCGGTGACGGTTGTCTGTCTTTCACGCATAGTGCTGGTGCGGCAACCTTTTTGACCGCGAGTCTACTCACCTTCGATGTGTATCTCAGCTGGCTGTGGAGTCTTTTGAATCCTGAGGCCATTTGTGTGTGCTGTTTTATTGTCTCGTCACGTCTTGTTGTATCTTTTCGACTGTGGGTTACTGCGCACAGAGTTAAATTGCGTATTGGCTGTACGGTGTTTCTGCCAAGGCCAGGGGCTGTGCCCCACACCACGTGAATGAATGAATGAAAGTATAGTGGCCGTGACCTAGGTCCACGTATCTCCCTTGCTGACTCGTATTCTCCGTGGAGAGAGGCAGCACAATGATTATAACACATTACACTTCAGAAGAGCACACATGTAAATGTCCTGGCTTGTGCACACACCTAATGACTGGGAGTCTTCGTGACGATTGACTAACAATAGCACAGCAGATGCGACGCAAAGTGCGCGTCTTGAATAAAATAGCTTATCAGTAAGGAAAGGAATAATTCGCGAGTTCAATGACCAACATGTTGGAATCCACTGTCCTATACATAGGGACAAGAAAATTTCGCGAATCCAATCCCAGACAGCAGAAAAAACTTGCTACAAGCTTGTAGCAAGCTTGCTAATGCAAGCCAGTAACCTTGCAGCAAGCATGAAATGCAAGCCAATAAACTTGTTATAAGCCTGCTGCAAGTTGCCTAGCTTACACATTTATAACTTGCTGCAAGCTTGATTTGTAAGCTTGCTGCAAGCTTAATTTGCAAGACTGCTGCAAGCTTAATTTGCCAGCCTGAAGAATAAATCAAAATTTTATTTTCTGCAATATTTTCACTATCATTCAAATTTACATCTTAAATATTGCTTGTTCATCGACTTATGATGTTAATTACTAAACATTAAATTTCGGCTCCTGTGCCAAGATTGGAACCACTGACCCCTTACTTTCAAAGCAGGTATGCTAACCACTGGACTATTGCGAATACTTAAAAGTGGTGTAGTAGTGAGAGTTGATTGTAAGATAACGAACTTTTTTTTTGGAAATGCAGATGTTTGTGAATTTATTAACAACGGTAAGGATATCAGTTTACTTGTAGTTGTACATAATATCGTAATAGTTGTTTTAGGTAGTATATGAAACAGTGTTACTTTTTAAAGCGCTTGTTCATTTACAAAGTTCAGTTTAAATCTCAAGTTCGATCATTATTGATGGCACAGAAAATATTTCATGAATTAAGATTGCTAAGGAAAATTTCAATGCAAAATCAGCTTAGTATAGGGGACAGGATGCTTGCAGCTTATCACATGACCAGTCTTGCTGTGTAAGTGTAATTAAAGTCAAATACACCTTTGTCGCAAGCTTGGTTCAGGTTTTTAACAAGAGTTCTGATCAAGCTTGCTATGGCAAGTTAAATTAAAGTGAAATATAAACTTGCTGCTAGGTTGATTCAGGCTTGCAGCAAGTCTCGTGAGTAAGCTTGCTATAGAAAGCCAAAATCAAGTGAAATGTAAGCTGGCAAGCAGGCTTGCAGCAAGTCTGCTGCAAGTTGTCTAGTTGACACCTTTTTATAGTTTTGCAAGCTTACATAATAAACATCATTTAAGGTTAACTTGTAAGCAATCAAGCTTAACACAAGCTTGCAAAAAGTTCAACTGCAACTATTTTTCTTAAATACACTTGCAGAAAGCTTGTCAAGCTAAATGATACATACGCCAGCATAAAAGCTTAAGTAAAATGCAAGGCTTGCAGTAAGCCTACCGAAGCAAGTTTATAACTGCAAATCAAATGCAAGGTTTTCAGTAAGCTAACATGTTGTGTGGGAAGGACCTGGTGACTAGAATCCATTGTCCTATGCATTCTAAAGCCCCGTCTATTCGTTCACTGTCTGTTGTTCCAGTTATTAACACCTAATAGACAAATATTCCTGGCTTGTGTATAAATAGGACATTGGATTGTAACACGCACGTTCTTAAACTCGTAAAATTTTGCTTTTCCTACTTATCAGTTAATAAAACCTTAGGCTTTTGTGACGACATTACAAAAACCTTCAAACTTATTAGATTAAAAGTTATTTTATTCGCGTCTGTCGCGCTATTGTGATTCCACCACCATGTTTAAAAAATGCGAACTTTAGCGCTGAAGAAGTGAATTATTTATCTCGTACAAGAACTTTGTGCTTCGATGATAAAAGTTTGTTTGCTATATATGTCACCGTATACGTCGGCCGGTTTTCCTCGGGCTACTCCAGTTTCCCCCGCCCTTCATTCCAGGCGTCAAACCATATCCACATAATGTTACTACTACTAATCGGTTCTGTAGGTATAATTGTCGCCCAAATCTATTCACTCACGTCACCACACAAACCAAGCAAATGGGAATACTAATACAACTGCAACACACTAACGAACTATTCACTAACAAAGAATTATTATGTGAGAAACGAGGGACAAGCTTTTACTACCTCGTTTTTGGGCGGTGAGAAAATTGAGCGCATTAAAAATGTTATGTAAAGACCGGCCACAATGTGTACTAATTCAAATTGTTTAAGATAATATGTTACCACATTACTATCCTGCTGTTTTTAGTTGTTACTTCGACTTTGAAATTAATTATTCGAAATAACCTTCCTGTTCAACTTGAGTTCAGGCCGCATTTAAGGATTCACGGCATTCGTCTAAGTAAAATATTAGAAAACCTAAATAACGATAGCCAAGATGGAGTGTAGTGTTACGACGTGTGAAGTTATGAGTTATAATCAGGCACTACATAGGCGTTTCCATTTTTAATGAGTTGTGCAAATAAAAAATCTTTAAAATTATATAGCCATACTTACTTGGGTTGTGTATGACACAGTACACAACATAACTAAACAGCTAAAAAATACTCATTCCAGAACCTGACATTTTTGTTGTTTGTGCCGTCATTCATGTTTCGGAGTGTGCCAATTTTAAATTAACTGACCATCGCTGTTTTCTTTTTCCTGCAGACGAAGCTGAAACACCGAACAAATTAGTTTTGAAGTATACTACATAATTTATTGAATATTTGAACGAATTACTCAATAGTCAAATCAGCATAGTATGTTTATATATATAAGTGTGATGAAAATCGGAAAAAATATTTCCTTAAATACCACGTGTTATGCTAGAAATACATAAATTGCCTCAGGCAAGTCACCTTACTAGGTACATTAGTATACTTATCTTAATGAAATTCTAAAATACGTTCACTTGGATATCAAGTGTGATCGAAAAATGATAGTGACACACCCATTTTGAAAATATGAACGCGGCACAGATGTCGTAGACAAAAGTCAAGTCAGGTTACTAAGTACTGTATGTGTACCTAATCTGACGAAACTTTGGACACACACGGTCATACACACACGTTCACTCACCCAGGATGGTGGTCCCATGAGCCTAATTTTTCCTTCGGAAAGTAGGCTCATACTCACTGTTAGTGTTTCTACATAAGCATGCTATTTGTTTATTCTTTCTATACAAGAGCTGCGCGATGAGGTACTCTTCGCATATCAGAACCCACGTGGCGTGGTCACGACCTTGCCAAATCAAGCAACGATGCACTGTCTGCGAGATATTTTTGCCTTCCCTCGCTTCCCCGCCACGAGTACCCACACTTTCGCGCTCTCGGGAATTCTGGAATCCTGTCAAGAAACACTATTACTGTTTAAAAAATGTAACAAAAGCAATCTTTTATGGTCGTATCCTCTCGAAACAAGTATCATATTATAAACTTAAACAACCGAGTTTAGGTACATTTTGTTTACATTGCTTCAGCATTTTGAGTTTTTAGTATCGTAATCTAACAATTTTTAAAAATACATTGGATGTAGTAGGAAGGCACACAAATAATTCCATTATTTATTTTTGTTGCGTTTCCGAATAAAGATATTGAATATTTTTGAATGAAGATTTCTAACAGAGAAAATAAATTTATTTACATAATATAATAGTCTCTTGTCATTATAATTCGAATGCAGCGCGTAATTCTAACGCGTTGGGTAAATCGGTTTTTTAATTGTTGTACATCGGAAAGCTAACGTCTGATTCCTACCTCCCCCCTTCCCAAAAACAAATAATGTTATGGGTACAGTCATGCTATCTTTAGACGAATTTCATGTGCTGTTACATGTCGAAACATGCACGTTCTTGTCCTCAGAACCAATTAGGATTATGCGTATTAAAACACTACACAGTTTACATCAATACTTCCCAACATAACTCCCTTCAACTCTAGTATCTCTTGTGCGTATAATCCGTATCTAAATTCACGACCTCTGAATATTCATATACAACTCATCATTCCCATGTGAAGTTTCTAAACAATGTGGACTCCCCGCAGTCGTAAAGTGTGATATCTGTGATGAATACATCGCTTTGCTCAATAGATCCACTTACGTTACCCTCAAACAGACTCGGCGACATATGTATTAAATTGCGTCACAAGATACACGTCAACACAACAATTCTGTTCCCTGTCTCTTAGCTGTACTAATTTGTGTGTTATCTATTTATCTGTCTGCAAAACGAACGTGTTTGTAAGACTATGCATACATAAATCTGCCTATGACCAGAGTAACCAGAAATTGTGTAACCTTTTAATATTTACTTACTTGTACAGAATCATGTCCACGGGTCGACGCACTTACAAGGATTCGTTTTCATATGAGTCTATCTTCTTATAATATTCACAGTCCTTATAGGCAATTTTAGTTTACTTTTACTAACAACAAATCTCTCTGTAGAAGATAAAGGTATCCTGTTGGCATCGCACATTTCTAACCTGGCTGCAGTTTTACCGACGAGTTCATCAAAAGATGCGGTAGACATTCGGAAATGGTTAAAAAATTTCACAAAAAAAAATTGTTTTGTTGTGGCTACAAAGCAGTTTGTCAATATGGACCTCACAAAATGATTGTGTAGTGGTAACAAAATTTTTTTGTAGTTACTACAAAACTTTATTGGGGACAGCAAAAATTTGTTGTGCTCACTACAAAAAATATTTGGTAAGGTCCATTGTAACAAAATATTTTGTGGTGACTAACAAGTATTTTTTTCAGTGTTGTTTTCGTCTTCACGCAAATAACTGTACAACCTTTCAGGCCTCTGATATGCTTTATTGAATTGATCCAAAAAGTGTATTTCCTTGTTTGTTCCTCTTTTCAGGCAAATAACACGCAACGACAAAGTCATCTCCGGAAAATTTCCGCGTAGCATACGCCCAGCTGTGTAAACACTTGCTCCCCGTCCGCGTAGCATACGCACGACTGTGTAACCGACATAAAAAGATAAAATAAGCATGAAGTAAAAGTATACATTGTGGAGATCCAGATGAAGCCAGTTTCCACTTGCTGTAGTTCAATAAATATCGTAATCCGATGATACTAAGATGATGAAATATTGTACATTAGCATTTAGTCTTTATAGTGTAACGAATATTTTATACGCACTGGGAAAGACAATGGTAACACACATTTTTTAAATATATTTTATGTAGGTACACAACGGTAATCCCATACTCTATATTCCGAAAAAAGATATTAACCAATATGATTACATATGCTAGCACAGTGCAGTAATGATTATATTGCAGGCCATGCTTTTATGGATTATCACGCCTATTAAATAGTCATATACATTATTATTGTGTAGTGACTTTTTTCATTGTTTGTATATTATAGCAACTAAAAACATTATTTACAAACAACTGTGATTTTAATTTAATTTCTTTGTTAAACTATGCCGTATATTTACACATGAGTAACACAGTAGTAGGTTACCATTCTCAGGATACTGCAGTTTTTCCTGAAATTGTATTCCGCTGTTGCTCCAGACTCACGTAAACCAACGCTCTAAAAGACCTCAATATTAAGGGGTTTGCCTTCTTATCATGCAGTCACGAAATTTAAATGGAGAATTAATTGAAAAATTGTCCGCTTTTTCAAAAGTTTAAATTAAAATTATAACTTTCAAGGTTATGCTCTCTTGTTTCTACTTTTTTAGAGATACTAAATTTGTACGCCTAAACGAGAGCAGATATAAAAATCTGTCAGATTTGTTTAAAATCGTCTCCTCCGTGTTGGCTGATTTTTCAAGGCAGTAAATACTAGGTTTTAACTAATTATGTAGTTGAGGAAATTCTGGTTGACTTTTTAGTAAATAACGTATAATTTCTTGTTTTGAAAAAATTAGTTATCACGGCGAAAACCAATATTTGCTCACATTTAATTTAAAAAAAAAATAAAAATAAAAAAATAACTATCGCAAAAAACTGTAGAAACACGAGGACATTGCCTTAAGAAAATCGTGTTTTTTTAAAGTAAATTGTCTTAAGAAATATTGCAGTAGAAAGGATTTCCAGACAAAAAAGTAAACTATTTACTCATAATATATTTGTGAAATTTATATTTCACAAATACTTTTATTGGGTTGTATATAAGAACTTCGCAAAATTTCTAGAATATAATTGCTTATAGTATCGAAGAATTATCTTCAAAATGTATCCATTAAGAAGAAAGTTCCACATTGATTTCCCAGTTAAACTTCGTAGCCGCAAACAATCTAGGCAGAACCTTTGAGCTCTGACCAAAATAAATTTCTCGACTATATCGTCGATGCCGATACTGCACATTAATAACAAATCCTGCCAGACACACTCGCTCTCGTGAAGAAGTTCACTTTCGTCACTTCCTCATCCCATCCCACATACGCTTTCTCTGCTGTTTCGCATGCACCAGCAGCAAACAACTGAACTGCTCACTCAAGCACACTCCATCCGCTTTTAAAGGTTCCGCAATCCTGCCAGACTTTTTTTTTTTTTTTTTTTTTTTTTCGTTCTGCCGGTGACTTAAATAAAGTGGATGAATATAGACGACTGTAGTGAAGGAACTCCTTTACCTGACTCAGTGGCAGTTACAGAAATTGACTTTACTTTTAAATACTTACTTTAAAAATACATATTTTCGAGTATGTCAAGGGGTATGGAAAGGTACAATGTCGAGCGGACGACAGGAATACTCACTTGCCAATAACATCTGACCTACTCATCAAAATTATATACGAGATTTTTTGCCGAGTAGATATTTTATCACCGAACGTTTATTTAAATAGCAATTTGCGATAGTATGCTTTACTTTCAAGTAAAAAATTAAAAAAAGTTTTTAGAAAAACAAGGGCATGAAACCACAAAAATCTACAAAAAAAAAAAAAAAAGGAAAACTTTACGTTTATAATTTTTAATATTGTAATATCTAAGCCTTTGTAATAACAGTATTAAAAAATTACTAGTGTTTTCATTTGAAAATATGTTTAACAGCCGTAAACCTCTCGCGCAGATAAAAAAACCGGAAAAAAAAGAAGAGAAACACGAAGAAAAATCAAAGAGACAAGGACCAAACAAGATGCATGACTATGGTGACGTTGATGGACGAAAGACAACGAGGACAGCGCAGACTAATACTGCGACAGAGATATGGTCGTAGACAAGACAAAACTGGGGAGTTTCTGCGATTCACCAACATTCGCTAGCAATGAGGCATTTCCAACGTCATGCACCTTGTTTGGCCCTTGTCTGGTTGATTTTCCTTTTTCGTTTTTTTTTTCTGTTATATACCGACTATATTCCTATTATCTGTTTGTTGACTACGGCCATTAATGGCTTCCTTTATTTCTTTCATTAATGTTGTTGTTGGTCATTTTCTCGCAATTAGTTCTTTTATGTTACTGTAGGTGGTCTGTGATTATACAACGTTCGCTTGCAATGACATATTTCCAGCAAAGCCGTTCAGTTTGTCATACACCCTCAATGCAGAAATATTTCAAAGATCGCACCTTTATACTTAAAATATCGTCACTGATTTTATGAAATCTCGTAAGTGTTAAAATCAATTTTTTTTCGGGAGAGAGAAAAAAAAATATAGACACTAACAGTGTTATGGTATTTGTTAGTAACTGCAGTAAAATTTCATAAAAGCATAATTTATATCCATCTGTGTAAACTGTAGCACAAGCAGAGGCACAGAGAAAATAACTTTAATATACTATTTATCATTTGGCACATAGGAGGTTTCATAAAATCAACGATGATATTAACATTTAATAACAATGTCACCCCTGGATGTATCGTAAATGTGTGCTAACATCGAGGAGACTGTACGCATGTTAAACGATTTGCGCCCTAGAGGCTAGGATGATGCATGTTGAGTATGCCTGTTCTGACTGAGTATTCAGTGTTCTCAGTATTCTAACTGAGTAGCGAAGCCCTATTGTGCCATTTTTTTGCCATTTCCTATCATAGAAACTTGCAGGCTTTCACTGCCACTTTCAGGCCGGTTTTCTTGACTCCAGCCCGTAAGCAAAGACAACCAGCATTTTCTATCATGTTACCTCTTTAAAAACATTTGATTATTGGTTAAAGTCAAACTTAGCGTCTGTTGTAAAAAAACCTAATTCCAGAACAATTATTCACGGAAATACTAATATTTCTATATCATAAACATACTGTCATTGAAACGACTAAAAAATACTATTTTAATGTTTTAACATTAAATAAATGCCTCTAATATCGACCACGAGTGTTTTCATAACATTAAATAATTACTTTGAAAAAGTGAGAATATATTTATAATGTATACATATTTGAGTAATTACGTCATAAACATTGGCCACACATTATGGGATAGTTCATTATTAGCATGGTATTGTATTTACTATATCCCGATAATAATACAATTAAAATAAGTTTTTTTAAACAAACATTACAATAACCCAAAAATCCCAGTAATTCCAACTTGGATTGAGATGCCCTACCTTAATAAGGGCAATAAAGCATAACTTCGAGCTGTTTAAGACAGTAATACAGAAGCTAACAGAAGTAAAAATTGTTATTCAGAATAATGAGATTTTGGCTTATCTTTAAAGAAGTATGCAATTAGGAATAGTTGTTTTGAAAATGTCTGTAACAGTCATATTAAACTGAAATAATTATAAGGGCCATATTTAAGCAATGTTGA
>PNEQ01119102.1:49343-61614 GCA_003012365.1 Medauroidea extradentata
ATATATATATATATATATATATATATATATATATATATATATATATATATATATATATATATATATATATATATATATATATATATACACACACACACATAGGCCTATTCGCTTGATACACTGTAACAATATATTTGAGCCGAAAAAATTTATCTCTCCTTCTCAAAAAATTCCGAATCTCTCCCTACACGAACACACAACCACAAAAGGGTTACAGATTTCCGTTAGCTCCGTGCAATACCGACCTAACGTACAATACTATGTACTCGCTCTGGGCGACAAGCATTTGTAAATTCCAGCAGCTGTTTAAGGTGGCAGTTTTCTAGATATGTTGGTCGTATGCATGTCTCCTAGCAACATATTTCTATTATTAAATTACTTCCCGCCTAGGCGATCCGGCTTCCATTCCCGGCGTGGTCGGTCCCCGGATTTTCGCATGCGGGAATCGTGCCGGACGATGCCGCTGGTCGGCGGGTTTTCTCGGGGATCTCCCGTTTCCCACGCCCTTTCATCCCGGCGCTGCTCCATACTTACATCATATCAACCCTCTCCAGCGCTAAAGACCTCGATGTTAAGCGCTGACCAAAAATCTCTTTATTCATTCATTCTGTTATTAAATTTCGATGTCCAGAGCCCATCACGACATACACAAGCATTTAATAGATTTTAAAAGTTAAAGTGTGCTTGCTGTCGTCTATACATTTTAATGTGAGACTGAAATCAATAAATAATTAATCATTATTTACGATTTCTCGGATTACAAGAGTAACTATAGTAATTTATACATTTAAATAACTTTGAAGAGAGTATATGATGATTCACTTGGTTTTCTTATTAATACAAAAGTTATGTTACGAACAATTTTAACTAAATCCAAGCGCTTGAGGCGCCCGCCTGCTGGCTGAGTGTTTACAAGGGTGAGGAACGGCGCCAAGTGTGATGTTGACTGGCTTATTTTAACTCTCACGATCCTCTACTGGCAAATCATATACATGTGGTGTTGCAGGAACGCTACTGGAATTGGCGCAGTCAAATGAGATACGGCTCTTCACATAGACACGTTGCCAAGTGGCGGCTCGTAGGTTGTTGCCTGAGAGGACACAAGTTGCAGAGAACTTAATATGGTTGTGCGCTACTTGACTCTACAGCCACTGACACGATGGTTAGGGCCACGATTTTGTCGCGAAAAGATTTTTGCCCCACTTTGTTTCAGTGTCTCTCGTGCACATCGGCAGCTCTGCTTCATTATTACTGGCAGCGTGTCTTTGTTCAGACACGTTGCGCATTTGACTGTGCCAATTAGAATAACATAATTGTGACTCCGTACGTCTGTAATTTGTCAAGGCGAGTGAGAGTAAAGTAATCCAATCACAGACGATGTAGCGGAGCTGCAGATGTGCACATGACGCACTGAAGCCAAATGTTGCAAAAATCTTTTCGCCATAAAATCTTGGCTCTGACAATAGTTAGAGACACTGGTAAATCGCGGGAAAAGTTGATTGTTTGCTAGGCTCCAGCATGCTATGTATAACACTGAAGGTTTTGCACCTATATTGGCTATCGGTTATATGAAGCACTGTATCCCTCTTCAACAGACCCAATTAGAATTGTACAGTTTTAACACAGAACATGTGTGATTTGCCAGGAAATTGTTTACACGTATCATGATTGAGATACTACAGTTTATTGGAGACTATTCTAAATATTTTCGCGATTTTCCAGTGTCTCTAACGATGATATGTAGGTGCTGCTTATAACTGACTGGTCATAACACAATAAATAGCCAGTAGTTATTTCATGGTCATTGCTTATAAGCATCGAATCATTAGAGGTACGTCAATTCCGCGGATTCGTCTGGCAGTAGCCTAGATTGCTCAGTCCTGTACACGCACTGGACACAGTCGATTATTCATTGGCTTACAACATTACAAGCGAGTAGCACGCGATAGCTCTATGAATTATTTCCTTATTTACTACTGGATTGCGGTAGTCAAATGCGTTTCGTGACAGCCGCCATCTAATCACACAAGTGATTATGAAGTATACATTTTGGCGTTCAACCTGACCTGGAATGTATCTGCGAAATTGATTGGTATACGGCGGTGCGTTCACACGAGTGTACAGTTCTCGACAACTTGTACCCTCCCTACCAACAATCCTCGAGCCACCATTGCCAATAACCATGAAGCAGAATTACGAATGTGCACATAAGGCACAGAAACAAACAGGGTAATTTTTTTTTGCGAAAAACATGGGTCCGTACTAATTATGTAACTAACGAAATTACCGTTAATTGACTTTTTAGTTAAAACCACATAATGTTATGTCTTGAAAAAATTAGGTACTACGGTAAAAGTCATTTCAAACAAAACTGCCTAAGATATTTGTGATATCTGTTCTCCTTTAAGCTTAAAAATATCGCAAAAACAGTGGGAAGAAGGAATCACGGCCAGCTGACCTCAATAAGTAGCGCGTGTACGCAGGCGACGAGGTGACGCAGCTTCCGGACGGGCAGTCTCTCTCGCCGCAGCTTCCTCATCAGGCGACACAGAGCTAGGAGAGAGGCTGCTGACGGCGAAGGCACGTGGTCCCCGGCACCCAGGTCCTGGGGCGTCCTGGCGCGCGCCGCCGCCATGTTGGCAGCCAGGTGGGTCGTCGCTCCGGAGCTGGCGAGCCTCGCCTCTAGCAGCCTCGACACGTGCTCCTGTAAGGGCGACACCACCAGCTCCTGCAGCACCTCCTCCGCCTCTATGTCCACCTCGTCTTCCTCCTCCGCCCCGCCCTTACACCCTCGCCGCCGGCGTCTCTTCTTGAACTGTCGCACACACAAACACACTGCCCTGTTGTATAGTTCGTTCGGGATAATGTGAGCACTACAAAATGAGAGAGAGAATTTTGGTCAGCGCTTAACATTGAAGTCTTCAGCGCTGGTGGGGGGTGATATGATGTGAGTATGGAGCAGCGCCGCAGTGAATGCCGGCCAGCCGCATCGTCCGGCAGGATTCCCACATGCGAAAATCCGGGGACCGAACCCGCCGGGGATCGCCTTGGTGGGAGGCGAGAGATCTGACCCCCTCGGCCACCGCGGTCCCTACTAAACGTTGAACCTTTGAAAAATATCAAAAGCGGTTACTGCATACTATTTATCATTAACAATAGTTCCTTTACTGCTTGCATGGTTGGCAGCGATTTGCCAAATATGTGTGTTTCTCTACTTAAATTCAACAATTCGGAAATAAAATCACGTGAACTCGACAGACTTGTATTTTACATAATTAATGAACATTTCTTTTTCGAACTATAAAGGTTCCTACCTAGTGCACAGTTTATCTTACCCGCGCAAGCATCAAGTGTCTTGTCCAGAGAGGTTAGACATTTTCCTTCGTTAGTCGTTACGCGCGGGAAGATATGAATTGGCTGAAAATAGAAATTTTAAAGGGATTTTTAGAGTGCTCACTTTATTTCGAACTGCCTATAGTAACGTGAATTGTTGAGGGAATATTTAAAGGGCACAATACGAAAAACAGGAGGGGAGGGGGGGAGACACCAGTACGGAGCATGCAGACATAATGAATTGTAGAAATTTTAATGTGTATTTAGGTCGCTATCAGTCCGGAATTTTTTTTAAAATTATTAATTTGTTTGGCTTATTGCAACATATTATGCCATGAAACTTCAACCAGCATGCCTGCACTGTAGCACAAGGTTAATGGAATTTGCGATATAATATCCAATAACTAGCGACATACAAAATTCGCGTTATCATTTGGTAGCAGACAAAACTTCACTTTCCTTTACATAATAGAGCATAAGATGCGATTCAATTGGCCACGAACTTCTATGTGTTGTCATTTGTGTGTGTTACGTCTTTACAGAGATTGGCCTCTCTACCGTGTAAGAATTCTCCGCGACAAGTTACGTCAATAACGGTCAGCGGGAGGCGTCGAACAAGCCTACAGTCACTTGGAGTCTAGTCAGCTGTCAGAAAATTACGTGAATTTTGCATGTCTCTGCCAATCACACATTTTTCTTCCCAGAATAAAAAACAAATAAAATTATTAACTATGGTGACTGAAAGCAAGTCTTAAGCGCGCACACACACCCTCCCTGCTTCCCTCACACCCCATCCTCTTATTTCATGCTGAAATCTTATTATTTCAGTGTATAGACTGGAACAATTATTTTAGTAACTGAATATTCACGTGACCCTACTTAACATGCATGAATGACGACATATTACATAGATTACAACTAGAGACCTGAAAATTCTGGTTTTCTTTTGGGTACCATGCTAGAATTTAAATAACTATAAGTTCGTATAACTTTTGTAGCTCGCCCTTAACTTATTTTGACACTTAGTGGAGGGCGCTGAGTCAATAATTAAGTAATAAATAAATGCTGGTAAACAATCACGTGGTACCACTGTCAGCGAGCAGTCAATGTGAAGCTGTTGTCCGCCTGAGTATACAGATATTCTTGAAGGACTCTATTTACAATATATATTTTTTTTCACATAACCTGATAAAAATCATATACTAACTAATTTGCTCGATATCTGCAGTGCTATATAAACATTGAAATATACTAAGGAATTAGAGACAACTCTAAAGTAATGCATTATATTTTGCGATCGTTATTGTGGTTTATGTGTAGTGAAGATTAGTCGAGATTTGTTAAAGGCGTAGACTATTCTGGTCGGTTCTTTATTCTGCAGTATTAGCCTGGTAATAACTCATTTACGATGTAAACAATTATCGGCATTTTTTTTTTTCAAATGAAAAAGGGACAGTGATTGGAGCAGTGGGTAGAGGATTCGCCACCCACCATTTTTCGCATGTGGGAATAGTGCCGAAAGATGCCGCTGGTCGGTGGTTTTTCTCGGGGATCTCCCGTTTCCCCTGTCCCATAATTCCGGCACTGCTCCATACTCACTTCCCGTCACTGGTAACCAGCGCAAAGACCTAGATGTTAAGTGGTGACTAAAATCTCTTCAATCCCCGATTTTCTTTAGTAGCTTAGCTGACACATACATCTGATTTAGATGATTTAAATATGATTTTCGATTTCGTGGTTAGTAATGGCGCTGGCCACCTTGGGGCTCTGGCTAGAAAAACCAAGGATACGGATTTACATGTTAAATTAAAATAGATAAAGCTGTCACCCTTCACCAAATCTCTTTTGGACGAAAGTGTTTTATGCATTGAGATTAATTAAAAATATGCAGAACAATACGAACAGGTGTTATGGAATTTTTTCGTCTTTTTTCGTTTCACCTATTTTTTTTTGGAGAATTTAAGATAAATCACTGTTCAGTGTCCTATGCCTCTTGTTAGCCCAGTATTGTTTCATTATTTATGATCTTGATTTTTCTCTTAGATCGTTCGTTTGGTTTTGACTTTGAATTGGAGTCTCTCCACCTTGTCTTCGATTATTTATTTGGCAGTTTTATCTGTGAGCATATTGCCTCATAATAAGGCTTACGCATACCTCTAAAAACAGTTTCAGGTTTTTATTCTCTCTCTAAGGACATACAAAAAATAAAAAGTGGTTTCAATTCATCCTGTGTATCTCGCAAACCTGTTCAGATGTCGACATAATTTTTGAATAGGAGTTAAGCTTTCATAAAAACATAAAGAGATATTTAATGATATTTCAAATTCAACAATTTAAGGGGTAGAAAGATATAAATTGTTGCAGAAATAAGGAAAACCAGATATGACCACGGAGGAATAAATTCAAAAGTTGGTTGTTTGGAAGACTGGTAGGAGGTTCGAATCCCGTGTAGGGCAAGACGACGGGAACGGCTGTGCTATTATATGCACACATATTAGCAGCTGACGGAAGAATTAAATGTTAAATTTCTGTTCGAAGTAGGAACATTTAAGAGTGGCTTACCATTGCGGTATAGAAACGTATTTTTGAAATTCGAAAATTAAAAGGGTGAAAATGGGTGAAATGTGTATTAATGAAACATCTATAGCGCTTAAAACCGTGAGATATCGAGGTGTTTTTGCTTCAGAATGAAGCTTTCCAAAATTAACTATAAACTTATTTTTTAAATTTTCTCGAAATTTTAAAACGAAGGAAGGGGGAAGCCGTAAAATATGATTTCACTCATTCCTCTATAACTCTTAAAGCCGCTGAGACATGGAGGTGATTTTTACTTCAGAATGTATCCTACACGTACACCTAAAAAGTTATTTAAGGATATTTTAAAAAGAACCCGTAAGGACGCAAAGAAAATAAACTGTGATTTAATTAATTATACGTATCTCTTAAACCGCTTAAAATAGCGAAATGATTTTTAATTAGGAATGAAGTTTACGTAAATACCTAAAAAAAAGTCATTTAATATTTTTCCAATATTCGACAGTTAAAGACTTGATGCCAGAAATATCGAAAAGCAGGCATGACCACGGAGAAATAATTCTAAAGTTGTTACTTTTTGTCATTGATACGTATGCCTATTTGGACACGGGTCTATATACAGACATATAATTTCTTACGAATTCTGATGCTCTATCTTGGCGTAGTTGTTTGGAACACTGGTAGGAGGTTTTGGGTTCGAACCCCGTGTAAGACAAGGCGGCAGGAAACTGCTGTGATATTATGTACGCTCATATTAGTGGCAGCGGGCAGAAAGGTTCATTTAATATTTAAAGCGGCTTCCCCTTGCGAAGTAAGTACTAAAGGGTGAAAAAAAGGTAAAATGTATTTTCCCGACGTCCTCGACATCTCATAAACCTGGTAGGGGGCCGACGTGGTCGAGGGGTCACCTCCCACCAAGGCGATCCGTCCGGGTTCGATTCCGGGCGGGGTCGGTCCCCGCATTTCGCGTGTGGGAACCGAGTCAGACGATGCCGCTGATCGGCAGGTTTTCCTCGATGTTAAGCACTGATCAAAATCTCTCACTCACTTACTCACTCATAAACCTTGCGAGGAAGGGTTATGCTTTGGGGGTGAAAAGTCTTTAAATGCGTTTCGCCATGCTCTAAATGTCTTATTTATAAGACAAGCTATTAATACATTTTTTCTTTTTAAAATTCTTCGTGGTATATATATATATATATATATATATATATATATATATATATATATATATATATATATATTGTGTGTGTGTGTGTGTGCCCCCGCTAAGTTTTGAATATTACACCATGGCTGAAATTAGCTGGTATTTGTTTGTTAGTTAGAAAAAGAGGAAGTTTCCTGATTACTTATCAGCAGAGTTGTGATAGCACTAGTAGGCAGAGAGAGATTCTATTTGCCTTCTGGTATGTATAACTCTTTGGGTTTAACCAGAGTAGCAGACCACACATCACACAACTGTGTAAGCTATTGGCTTCGAGCGAAGGAGGGTTAACTTAACTTGCTGATAGTTTTTCGATACATCGACATGAAATACTTATTGCGTATCCAGGAAAATAACACACACTTCAAATTCTGACTCTATAGGTTTCAAAATCTAATACGCTGATTAAAAGCATTACTTTTTTTTTAACAGCCCAAAATGATATGTTCACCGCTTAAGGCTCAGTTCAGTCGCCATATCAAATAAATATATTTTTCTCTTTTTTTGAAATAATTCTGACGGGAAAAGTGTTAAATATGCGATTATGCCGCAAAGTCTGTTTACCTTGCAATACATTTCAGCCGTTGCGATTTAGCTGTAAACGCTTAATAACTCCACAATCAACGTGTAAGATATTTTAATACTCATAATTTGCTGGTTTGATTGCGATATAATTATACATTACCAGCTAATTCACAACATCTGCACTTTAACGCAAAGTAGATAGAATTTTTAGTACAGTCACAGAGTTAAAAATTTCATACCGACCCTTAAATTTTTTTTTATTGGTTTTATTAACGTCCTCTGATTTTACGATGTTAGGCAAAGTAGAGCCTACAAACTAGGGCCTATATAAACCTATGTAAAATACACAAAGATCCATACCCAGACTGGGATTCGAACCCAGGACCTCTCGCATAGGCGCAACTAAGGATGTGGTGCTAGGGCACGCCCCCCCAAGGTCTTAAAAATTAAAATTAATTTAATATTTAATAAGTCGTGACATTGTTACCAGTAGAATATTCAATGTTTAGCTATGAAAATTGCTAAAATAGCACTATTTTGCACCTTGAAATCCAAAATTTTCCCGGAAACCCCCCGCTTGAAGATGTGGTTGGTGATCCTTTATGATATTCCCAGGATAGCCATCTTTCCCCGTGTAAAATTCACAAATTCTGACTACGTAACTGATTACAGGTAGGTGTAGCTTGATTACAACTGTATTCACAAAATGGTGCGCTCCCTAAATGTTCATTCTAGTAGCGCCCATGAGCTCCCGCACCGTAGACCGGCATGCTACCGACCACACTACGATCCTCTAAGTCCCACAGGTAAGCGAATACTAGTAAATCACTGTACGCCAGTTGAGTGACTTGCGTGTAGAGGACATTTTGAATTACATACGCCAGTCAGCGGCGCCCTTAACGCTCCACCGATTTTGTGACTCCCACACACAATCGTACTCTATCAAGGGAGCCACCTTAAAACGGGGATCAGTACCTGCCATTTTCGAATTCTTTAATTTTCGCTGTAAGTTCCACACATTGAGATTTATTAAAACTTCCCGTCTCCCACGGCACAGGTGTTATTTCTTAAAGGTTATCTAATTGTCACACCTTCACTACTTTTATTACTTTCTGACTATTTTTTTCTATTGATGATCACACGTGTGGTATAAGCAATAGCGGTCAAGCAACAACAGCTGTGTACAGTGTAAGAAACTATTCCATCTGTCTTGTCGAAGCATGAAACATTTTAGAAAATTGGTATTCCAAGTTAAGGTTAATTCTAATATAGGTTAGAAAGATCAATGTCAAATGTTTAGCACAGGGAAAATTTCAGCCGTTCGAGCGCTGGTGTCGGTAATGGGTGCAAACTGACCAATCACAGAGCTTCCCTGAATTTAAAATTAAATAAAGTTGATAATTTAAAACGTGAAATTGGTTTATTTTCACTTTAAGATTAAGTTAAATGACATCTGTAATTTCCAAGCCTATTTAAATTTAACTTAGTACTCTTTTGTATTTTTCTGGTCCCTTAGCAATAGCAGCTAAACTAGCGGCAGAAATTTTCCCTATGCCAAACTCTCCCATACGAAAAAACATTTTCTTTCTAGCCTGTAACAGAATTAACCTTACTCAATCTAAGGAGCCACCTTAAAAAGGGGATCAGTATCTGCCATTTTGGAATCCTTAAATTTCTGCTGTAAGTTCCATACAATGAGATTTATAAAAATTTCCGGTCTCACGTGGCACAAATATTGCCTTCTTCAACGTTATCTAATTGTCACGCCTTCACTACTTTTATTTGTTTTTGAGTGGTAACTTTCCGGAGGAAGAAAGTCCTGTTTTTCTACGGATGGTCACATATATATTACAAGCAATAGTAGTCAAGCAATACCAACTGTATACAATGTAAGAAACTATTCCCTCTGCCTTGTCGAAGCATAAAACATTACAAAAAATACAGAAGTTCCATTATTCCAAAATGGCGGGTACTTTAAGGACGGTAGTGTGATGTCGCACCTCACCAGCTTGGGAGCGGCGTGTTCCCGCAGGTAGTGCCTCATGCCGGTGAGGAACTGTCGCACGCGGCGCATGACGGTGTGAGGGTCTTGCTCCTGGGACTCTCGCGTGCAAGCCACAAAGCCGTCAATCAGCCTGGAGAAGGTGCTGGACTTGTCCTCGTAGAGGCGTAGTGCGAGCTGCCGTACCTGGCCGCACCGACCTTTACCGCCTTGCTTCTGTCCTGGAACATAGCCCACACTCTTCCCACTCAGAGCTCGTCTCACTTATTATGACGCATTTTTCTAATGGCGCGGTCTACATCAGTTTTCAACGTAATTATTTTATTTGTACAGAAAATTTTTACCTTATTTTAGGCATAAATTGTGGCTAAATTTTGCTCTTACGAAATTGCTTTTATCTCTCATAGTTTTTCCGTAATGACCCGTAAACGTTAAAATTTGCATTTTACATGAGATGAGATTTTTAAATGTTTGATGCAATGGGAGTTTACAATTAGAATTTATTGGTTTGTGGTAATGCGCCATTGCACATGTTTTGCTGATCAAACTTGTTTTGAATTTTTTTTTTTTTTTTTTTACAGTTTGGTGACCGCCACTAAAACCAACTGACGTACCAAACTGAAAAAAATTACGGAGAGTAACCACGTTGTAGGCTACAATGTCTCCGACATTGTAACAAAAAAATGTATTTAAAATCATTGCTGAAATTAAAATTTATAATAAAAAAATCAATAATTATTTTAAAAAAAAATTATATTTTGTTACATACAATACGTCGTAGCCTACAACACGGTTATTCTCTGCAATTTTTTTCAGTTTGGTATGTCAGTTGAGTTTGGTATATCAGTTGGTTTTAGTGCTTGTAAAGGTAAATTTTTTATAACGATGTAAATAATTTTGATTTGTAGGTGCAAAATGGTGCTACTTCAGGAGTTTTCAAGCAAAAAATTTGAATATAATACTATCAAAAAATTTTTATATTTTTTAAAAATAAATATGCTTGTAAAGGGAAAATCTTAATGATGATGTAAAAAATTTAGATTTGTAGGTGCAAAATGGTGCTATTTCAGGGTTTTCAAGCCAAAAATGTGAATATAATACTATCAAAATTTTTTTATATTTTTTTAGATAAATTATGCTTGTAATGGGAAAATCTTAATGATGATGTAAAAAATTTAGATTTGTAGGTAAAAAATGGTGCTATTTCAGGAGTTTTAAAGCCAAAAATTTGAATATAATACTATCCGTAATATGCAAATTTTTTGGTTTACGGGTCATTACGCAAAAACTATGAGAGATAAAAAAATTTCGTAAAAGCAAAATTTAGACACAATTTATGTCTAAAATAAGATAAAAAGTATCTAGTACAAATATGAAAATTAAAAAATGACGTTGAGAACTGATGTAGACCGAGCCCATAATTCCTTCGTGACTAAAAATTTGGCAAGAAATAACTGAAAATATTTTAATATGGACGTAGCCAATTTTATTTACTTTAACTTTAATTACGTATATTGTATTTGAAAAATTAAAGCGTAACTACCAACTAATTAAGCTAATTTACATTTTAAGGTAAAAATTATCTCTCACCAAATAATAAAAACTAAATATCTCCCAGTACAGATTTCACCCAATAATACGCATATAACAGTGAAATGTAATGTTTATATTAAGAAACTCGTCGTATCCTCCACTTATTAAACGAAAATTAATATTATTAACCTCTTATAGGCGGTTCAGTTTAAAGTGAGCATTTCCCAACACGTATAATAATAAAAAAAAAGTATTTATTGCGGCTACAGAAGTAAAGTTTTGAGAGTTGTGGAATGTATACACTAGTTTTTAGTAACATATACGTTTTCGTATTTAAAATAGTTAACACTGTGGCATAATGGCTCACAGAAAATTGTAAGATGTGTTCAGTTTATCCTGAACAGCCTATAAACGTATTGGTGCGTGAACAGTAGAAAACATGTTTCACTGCACATGGTGCCTTTTAGAGTGGCCACTGTGTACACCTGCATAAAGTCACGTGTCCTGACAGCAAAACTGGTAGTTGCAGCTGCAGTTATGAGGCGTCTGTGAGGACTTCAGTTGTTCACGTACTCTTTCGGAACGCCAACAGAACAAATGTTTCATGAGAGAATGAAAATAAAAGCCTGACTTGAAGTACTTATGTTACTGTTTTAACGTGTCAGCATTTTCCTAGAATGATAAATGTCAAATTTTTCCGATAAAATTGAAGGGCTGAGGATTAGAAGGGTGCTATCAACCAATTCCTAATTTTTGAGAACAGTGGAAAGAAGATTTTGTTTGGAAATATATGTTTTGTATTGAGCTACTGCAAAATGCTAATTCTTCAGTTGTTACATTTTAATATTTCTCTTTTCACCAAACAACTTTTTAAAATTGTTTTGTTGTTACATATTTTATTAAAAATTCACTTAAAAATTAATTGCATTACTAACCCGTAAAAAAATTATAAGTGGGTTATCAGCCACATATTAATTTACTCAAAAAGTTAGAAGTGGGTTATCAACCAATAAGTGTACATTGTTGTACAGTATTACTAACGGGTATAGGAACAATATCCGACGCCAATCTTTTATTCTTCTATGGAAGAGAAATCATCAGTTGGCACCTTAGAGTATATTATATCTCTATGTTTGGTA
>PNEQ01119103.1:0-12907 GCA_003012365.1 Medauroidea extradentata
CACACACACACACACACACACACACACACACACACACACACACACACACACACACACACACACACGTGTATGATAATATGTGCGCGCAAGAACCAATCTGGAACCTGGTTGGTTCAGAAACAACATACAAGACGTGTCTAACCTATGTCACTTGTGATGCTTTTGACCAGTACCTAGTCACAGCTCCTGATGCTCGTTCAGCAGATGGAACGTGACGATAGCACTACTCCCTTTGTTTTGCAGTTCTTTCACTTCTCTAGCTCTGCCAGCCTTGTGAAAATAATTTTCTTATACTGTATAATGATTCTATTCTCTGCATAAGTTATTTACACACTTCACCAATGTGCATGGAGAGGGATTGGATACTCAGTTTCAACTTGTTCACCAACAGTATACAAATATGTACAAACATCAAGATGTAGATCATTGTGGGGTAACACATTCATAGATCAACTTTGAACCTACACCTTGCTGTTTCACATTTTCTTTTTACCGACGTATACAAGTGTATCCTTAGCAGTTATTTACGGTCGAGCCGATTCGATTGCGTGTTGTGACATGCACTGGCACATAGCTCTTCTTGATCTCTTACTTATCATGTATACTCTATCCATTCCAAGATTGCAGTTTGTGTTACTCTGCCTGTTCCCGCGCTTGAACGACAGTGGCTTTGCAACAAACCGTCGCAACACCTCCGCGTGTCTCGCGAGCTGTCGACTGGCGACAAGTAGAGAAACGGAATCGCGGATCGCTGTGGAGGAAATGGGATCACGATGGTCGTGAGGTCGTCACGTAAGTCGTAGTTAATCCATTCAATGTACATATAGTATTTCATGCGCACAGAGTGATATTATGTTACAGAGGATTAAAAAACACAACTAAACGATAAAATTACCTATCCCGAACTAAAACACAGAAATTTAGCGTAGGACCTATTTCCTGTCTCAATGACACTGTTAACTAGCCAGCCAACCAATGGTCAAGAGCTCACCTGTGTCAGTGATTATTTTTGCTGCAACCTTGGAATGGATACAGTATAGTAATTTCTTTGTTTTGTCTTAATTAACTAATACTTTTTTTATTGTTAATAACAGTTTGAGTAGGCCAACTTAACCAGGTATATGGCGGGATCCAACATATTAATTAGGGAGGCTAGTAGAGAATTTAACATTAAAATTTTATTCAAAATTTAAAATTTATCTGTTAAGGCAAGATAAAAGTATTAAATTTTACGTGTCAATTTTATCTGATTTTTGTCATGTTTGGATTTATTTTAAAGCTAATTTATTTCCGAGCAACTTTTCTAAGTACTGTAACTTTTTCTTATATTTTGCCTTGTTTGTATTTTTTAAATTTCAAGTACAGACTCTTAGCTTGCTTCTCCTGGAATGGGATTTATCTGGCAGGGTGGTCAAAGTTCACTTGCTTGGAGGCATGTACAGAAACGGGCTGGTTTTTTAAAATTTCAAGTAGGCTCTGAGCTAGTCTGTGTTGGGATGGATTTATCTGGTAGGCAGGTCAGAGTTCACCCGCTTAAAGGCACATGCAGGGACGTGCTGGAATGCGACGAAGGCAGCATGTCGTTAGGTGATCTACGTGGGTGGTAGTGTCGGGTGCAACAGAACTCCGAAAAGGTATGTTCCGCGACAGATTGATGACGCTGCACATCCCTAATTAATAAACTAATGAATATTTAGCTGGTATTGTGGAGTAAAACACTTTGTAAATTTATCAGTAACTATGTTACATACTTTTTGTTTGTTATAAATGTCAATTGACCAGCTTTTCAGTCAACTTGGATCCTGTTGTATCACTTCGCTGCTCGGCCGAGCAAGTCCGGGTTTTTGCCCAGGAAAGTCAGTTGTGATCTATCGGAGCCAGGGAACGGTTGCCGGGAGATGGCCGGCTAAGTTTTTTTATCAGTTGGGGCGTCATGGCGGGAGGAAGAGGACGTGTTAGTGGTGGTAGAGGGGCTGTGAAGCCTAGAGGGTGGATTTGCGAGTAAAGTGGGCAGTATTGCCATTGCTAGTTTCTTTTATATTTTTTTTATTGAGCGTAGTACTCATGTAAGTAGGTGCACGAAACAGATGCACATGTGAATATAGTGGTTTTACGACACAGTCGGGGAAAGTAGTATTATATGTGTATCCCGTAGTTTAGGTAGTTTTTCTTTGTGGAGCAAACTGAGGCAGATTACAACTGATGATAGACTTGAACGAACATTCATGACGTGGTGAATTCCGCCACTGGTGTCATTTATTGACGTTCACGCCTTAAGTAGATAAAGCCACTGAAATTAATTTTAGTACGTTAAAAAATACTGTGCCATGTACATCTGGTGAACTGTTATTAAAAGAGACCAAAAGTTTATAAAAAATTTTTGTTTCTTTTTTCTTCAATGTAAATTCCTTAATTGAACACCTAAGGCTATCCGGGAATGTAAATAAAAACAAAGAGAAGTCTAATTTTGTAAAGTTGTCGCCTCCAACAGTGACATCAACTACATCGACATCAACACAACATCCAAACTTTCTACTATACCTATACACACCACGAACAACAGACCCATTACAGTGTGCGTGCATGTGTGTGGGTGCAAGCGCACGTGTGGGCTGGTGACTCACACCAGACGCGCTGTTGTCAAGTGTAATGTTTATGTGTGTCTATCATGACTCGCGCCATTACACTGTCGATGTTCGCTTGTCTAGCCAGACAACACTTGTCTCACACACACAGGTCTGCAAACCCTACAACACTATATCGTAATAACACTACACCTCTCCTACACTATATCATAATAACACTACACCTCTCTTACTCAGATATGTTCACTATGATTATAAATCGTCAACTACGGCCAACACTTATTACAACACTACACCTCTCTCCCCTCTAGTACCTTCACAAGTCTAATATTGCGGGTTTTCCCACTGCTCTACTACTACGTGTGGTATTATGCAACTGATTTGTGCTGTTTCTCCTTTTGATTTTCATTTCTTGGCCCCCTGCGTCTTCTACTGCTGGGAAACCATGGAAAGAAGTGTTGTCTGCTGAAGCCGGTGATCTCGATGGAAACTCAGCTGTATCTGGTGATCTTACTTGAAACCCGTGAAAGGGTGATTCCTCTGCTGGAACTAGCGACCTCTTTTGCATCCTTTCTTGATGAGTATCCTTTTTTGGAGTCCCCTTTGCAACCTCCCTTTCAATTTGTTTGGTTGTAGTTTTCACCTTTTGTTCGTGATGTGTGTATGTCCTGTTTCTGTTACTATCATTCTTTTCCACATGCACCTTTATCAGCTGTCTTCTGTTCCTGCGTAGTGAACCTTTTTCTGTAGCTATGATGTACGATCTAGGTGCCTTCAATGCATGTTGCACTCGTCCGTAATGTCTCATATCTTGTATCCAAACTGTACTGTCAACTGACAATGGTTGAAGATCCTTTGTTCCTCTTTTGTCATCATGATTTTTCTTGTTTCGATACTTCAGAGCCTCATCTTGCTGCTTGAACTGTGCCATAGCTGCATCCTTCCATGAAGGGACCAGCGGCGAGTGGACCGTTGGCAGCGTATTCCTAAATTTTCTTCCAAACAACAATTCTGCTGGAGAGAGACCTGATTTGAGTGGTGTACAGTACTGCCCTGCCCAACGCCACGCACATCTGAGACATGCACCTGATGTTCGGTAGTGTCAATTATGAACTATCCTGCTTCACTTGTTAAAAAAATAATGATTTATAAACATTTCTTTGTATATATCATTAAATGACATGATGGTAATTATGTTTAATAGCAGTTAGTTAACAAACTGGAAAATGTAATAAAGCTTAAAAAAACACAACGTATAATCATATTATCACAGGCACAAAGACAGACTTATCATATCCAAGGACATGAGAAATCAGTGGCAAAAAAGTTATGGCGTGCACATGATGAAAAATGGGTGAATGAACGACCATATTGGAGTGGTTGACCGTTGGAGGGAAAGAAACAGGCGGGTCACCGAACGGCTGGGGGATGGGAAGGGGCATTCAGGCCGGCTGTCTGGCCATCGTATCGTGCGGGAGGAATGGGCAGCAACGTATATTTTTAGATCAAACACACAGTGTGTAGCAGTACAGTTTTCGAGAAATAACTGTGACTTGCAGCCATAATAAATGTAAATTTTTTAAAGCAAATTTTTTACGATTTTCCGTGATTCCTGGAAAAAGAGCCGTTACTTCGAGAGGGTCGTTATTCCTGGGGTTGTATAATCAAGAGTTGACTGTAGTTTCTTTTCAATACCTGCTGCACATTAATCTTACTAGCGTTAGGAGGGCAGTGTTAATGGAAATTATTTAATATTACAGTAATGAATAGCCTACTATACAAATGTTAAGTTAATATAATCATTCAAGATTTAACATTTTATTGTATATTTTCGTAGGTATGCTCAAAATTGTTGTAACATTTAAGGGCATTACCAAAAATGAACAAATGTGTTTGGGTAACTTATATACAGTCTGTCTCATGTAAGAATTCTATATTTTGACAATTAACTTCTGAGAAGTGTCTGTAAACGGGTTTGTAAAGACCCTGCTGTTCCAGGAAAATGAGGTAGGTTTAAATCTCTAAACAATGAAACTACCAGGCAGATTTCTCGCAAAAGAAATCTCAAAATATAGAAAAGTTACATGAGACATAATTGTTACTTCTGGTTTTATTTCTGCTTGATGCCTACAACGTTTAAATAATAGTACAGTAAAACCCTGTTATAACATTTCTGGATATAACATTTTCCTGCATATAATATCACTTTTCTTTGGTCCCATCATTTTTCCATAAATCATAATGCTTTCATTTCCTGCTTATAACAACTTTTGTATTTTCATTTCCTGCATATAACATCACTTTTTTCTCAGACATTAACCACAACTCTGGTAAAATTTTTCTTAACTATAGTATTTTAGATAAAATAACTATGATGTAGACTAAAAACAACAGTAAAAAAAACAAATTGATGTCTCAGAACGTATCGTAAGTGTACATTACAGTGATATTAAAGACTGTGATCCTGAAGATAACGATCATGAACTTTCGAAGACAAGTGGAAAAGCCTCAATGATACACATGATGTACCGTATTTGTCGGCATATAGGACAACCCCGCATATAAGACGAGTCATGGTTTTGAAGGTACAAAATCTTGAAAAAAGTAAATTACTAATTTTGAATTTCCCGACAAAAATATTTTTTTCCTTTGTCAGAAACATTAAAAATTTAGTTTAAATATTTTCAATGCATTTATTATCGGCATATAAACATCATAGTGGACACATAAACGAATAACATTGGCTAGTACTGATCTCCGTGCGCCCAAGAGCCAAGGAAACGCACGGCGGCGGCCGGCGATATCTCAGTTTGCCGGCAGTTGCGCGCGACTTGGCAACGCCGGCGTAAGGCACGCCGCGCACTACATGACAACGCCGGGCAACAACAGCTGCTTGCAAGGTAATCGCGTTCCTGTGCTCTGTTGTCTGCCAGCCTAGCACTAGATGGTAGACACGTGAATGTGTGGTACTTGACCTAGATCCTCGTTTTTTCCGCCCGAGAGTTGTAGGCTGGCGAGATAAAGTATCTCGGCACGCGCTCGCATCGATCGCCGTTTCGCTGTGAGGAAGTGTCCTTTATTATGAATGACGCACATCAAAATTTTATACCGTAAATTTTATTAAAATAAACGGGACACTCGTTTTCATGTGTGACGAAAAACGCAATTCCTTGAAACATCATACAACTCCACAGCTTACATACAGCTTAGCTTTCAAACAATTTTTGGCTACCAAAAATTTTTGCACCCTCATATAAGACGAGTAGCAATTTTGGAGGGTCAAAAATATGTAAAAATTGTCGTCTTATATGCCGGCAAGTACGGTATGTATCAATCGTGTTTATGATGGCACAGTAACTATAGCTGCATTTAATCTCATGATAGGTCTATTTACTGTACATAAACTATCAAATTTTAAGTTACTTTTGAGTAATATCCATTCATTGGTTTAAAAATATTGATTCCTGCTTATAACATTTTCTGCATATAACACTTTTCACAGGTCTCTTGAAAAATGTTATAACAGGATTCTACTGTAGTTTATTTGGTTGCAACAAACTGAAGTTGCAAGAGCATATGACAGTGCAAGAAAACTCCATTAAACTAAAATAAAATATGGTAATATACCGTATATACTCGTGTATAGTGCGCCCTCGTGTGTAATGCGCACCACGATTTTTGCATCAAGTTACAGGGAAAAAATTTTTTAGTGCCTTGCTAGTATGTAAAAAAAAGGGATGATGAGCTGAGCGAGCAGTGAAACAGCATGAGGAATACTATGATGGCGGGGTCAAGGAAGGAGGGAAAGAAAGGAAAAGTAGCTGGAAACAGATAAAAAAGAGAGGAAAGATAACATTCACACTAAAGAGTGTGAAGGCAGAGAGGGTGGTGGCGAGCCAGGAGGGGTGGGGTGGCTTGTCTCTCTGCCAAGGTCGCTTGCTGCCTGCCAGCCCTCACCTCATGCGTGTGGGCCTTGCTCTGCTGTGCCAGCTGCTTCCAGCATGTCCCCTCCCCTTCCACTAAGCTATTGAGATACCATCACCCCTAAGATAACATGCCATGACAGCAGCAAGCTTGCCTCTCTCCTGGTGTGTTTGAGGGGATGGGGGAAGGAAAAAAAAAATGACGCTCTTCTTTTCTTCCTTTCCCATGAAAAGATAGCTGGTCACAAGCTGTCAAATATCTTTCCCGGGTGGGGGATGGGGAACGGGGAAAAAGGAGAACAATGATGATGCCTTTTTCTTTCTTTCTTCCCCATGGACAGATAGCTTATTATGAGACGTAAAAATAACTCTTAGGGTTTTAGCAGCTCCAGTTACAACAGAGCAAAGCAGGAGGGGAAAGGGGTAAAAAAAGAAAAGGAAGAGGAGTAGTGATGGAGGAACCTGGCCGTGAGAACGTTCTCTGTCTGCCTCCCACTGTTTTTACCACTATAACTTCGGCTTCTTACTCCCCCCGCCTCCAACACTTCGAACGGCTGGCCTTTTTTTCTCTGCTTCCTACTCTTGACACCCGTCAATTTACGTCTTTAACTTCGCCTTCTCATTCCCCCCCCCCTTCCCGTCGCCGCTACTCTACCGACCACTGACCTTTCTTTTACGTATTTTTTTTTTTATTTTCCATGTATAGTACGCACCCCTGAATTTTTATCAGTTATGTTGGAATAAAAGTGTGTGCTATACACAAGTAAATACGGTATACAAACATTATTACAATAATAGTTCTTGTTGCCTTCAGTTTGGTTCTGTACTATCAGATTATAAAGCAGTATATTTTAAGTTTCAAGTAGTAGACTATCCAAAAAACATATCGTTTGTGGTAGGGACTACCTTCAAAATTCAAGCAAATTTAATATCAGTGTTATTATCATAGTCGTTCCACTCATAATACTTTAAAAAAAAACTTGTAAACATATTTCATGCAGACTAGGCACTCTCACAACCGAAATTGAAATAATATATCAACAAAAAGCGTAAGTAATACCGTATTTACTCGTGTATAGCACTCACTTTTATTCCAAAACAACTGATAAAAATTCAGGGGTGCGTACTATACACGGAAAATAAAAAAAAATGTAAAAGAAAGGGCAATGGTCGGTAGAGTAAAGGCGCCGGGAAGGGGGGGATGAGAAGGCGAAGTTAAAGCCGTAAATTGACGGATGTCAAGAGTAGGAAGCAGAGAAAAAGAAAAGGAAGCGGTCGGTCGAGATGGAGGGAGGGGGGAGTAAGAAGCTGAAGTTATAGTGGTAAACCGATGGGTGTCAACTGTGGGAGGCAGAGAGAGAACGTTTTCACGGCCTGGTTCCTCCATCATTACTCCTCTTCCTTTTTTTTTCTCCCCCTTTCTCCTCCTGCCATGCTCTGTAGTAACCTGCTAAAACCCTAAAAGTTAATTTTGACGTCTCATTATAAGCTATCAGTCCATGGGAAAGAAAGAAAGATAAAGGCGTCATTGTTCTCCTTTTTCCCCCCTCCCCATCCCCACCTGGGAAAGATATTTGACGGCTCGCTCTGACCAGCTATCTCTTCATGGGAAAGGAAGGAAGAAAAATAGAGTCATTCTTTTTTTCCTTCCCCCACCCCCTCAAACACACCAGGAGAGATAAAAAAGGCAAGCTTGCTGGCATGTTATATTAGGGGTGATGGTATCTCAACAGCTTAGTGGAAGGGGAGGGGACATGCTGGAAGCGGCTGGCACAGCAGAGCAAGGCCCACACGCATGAGGTGAGGGCTGGCAGACAGCAAGCGACCTTGGCAGAGAGACAAACCACCCCACCCCTACTGAGTCGCCACCTCCCTCTCTGCCTTCACACTCTTACTTCTTTCCTCTCTTTTATATGTTGCCAGTTACGTTTCCTTTCTTCCCCCCTCCTTCCTTGACCCCTCCATCATAGCGTCCCTCATGCTGTTTCGCCGCTCACTCCGCTCATCCTCCCGTGTTTTTTTTTTTTTTTTTACATACTAGCGAGGCACTAAAAAACTTTTTTCCCTGTAACTTGTTGCAAAATTGTGGTGCACACTGTACACGAGGGTGCACTATACACGAGTATATACGGTAAATAAATATTGGTAGACCTAGTTGCCAAGATCAGCTTTAAATCATTTTGGTAACCCACATTGACGTAACGCCGCTAACGCAATTCTTAGACGCTCGCCCCCAGAGTTTGTCCCTTTGAAGTTAAGCCAAAACACATGGAATAACACTTCCTCAGGTCCATTCAACCAATTCAATTGAATTCTTACCTTAATTCATGAGGCCGCTTGTGTGTAAATAAACGGGTTAGTTATGTTAAACGTGCTAAACTTATTTTTGTGTGAATACTGAATTTAATCGTGTATAGCACGCACTTTTGTTCCAAAACAACTGATAAAAATTCAGGGGTGCGTACTGTACTCGGAAAATAGGGAAAAAAAAACGTGAAAGAAGGGTCAGTGTTCGGTTGAGTGAAGGTGACGGGAAGTGGGGGAATGAGAAGGCGAAGTTAAAGCTGTAAATTTACGGGTGTCAAGAGTAGGAAGCAAAGAAAAAAAGGAAGCGGTCGGTCGATATGGAGGGAGGGGGAGTAAGAAGCTGAAGTTATAGTGGTAAACCGACGGGTGTCAACTGTGGGAGGCAGAGAGAGAACGTTCTCACGGCCAGGTTCCTCCATCATTACTTCTCTTCCTTTTCTTTTTCTCTCCTTTTCCCCTCCTGCCATGCTCAGTAGTAACTGTCGCTGCTATTCTCCGTTCACTCTAAGTAGAGTTTTAAGATAAACAAAGCAAATTATAAACAAACATGTTCATTGGCTGCCGACCTCCGTGCACTGTGATCTTGCATAAGAAATAGATCTTTGTTATCTGCCGTGTACATATAAATTTACCACTCCATCACTTAATGAGAGAGTTTTATTAACAAATATTTAAAATATACAGAAGTTGCAAACACAATCCACGACGCTATAAGTTTATTACTGTAATTATGGTTAGCGAATGACATGTCCGTACAGGTGATTCAGGAGATGTTTAGTGACTGACGTACTGTTAAACGTACAAGTTTCTTGGTACACTTGCCAGTACGATACTCTGAAAATACCATAAGTTTAGTTCAGGAATAATTACCTCAGTAAAAATAAGTCTGAAATGTCACAATCAGATTTTTTTTTTGGACATTAACGCGTCAATGTTGTGGCTACTGCGAGTGGTTTTTCCGTGTTTCCATTTTCCGTTCCAGTTCGTCCAAACCAAAATTCCTTGATCTATTTCGTTCCGTCCTCGCGTCGGTTTATGTTTACATTGCTTGCGGGTTAGGTTATGTGACACTGAACGTTAACTGTGAAAATGTCTTTTGATTTTTGAAACGTGGATACATGTCTTCATTACCAAACAAACTGCGGTGATGTTTATAAGGCACGAATAAAAATCTCGCATAACATTCTTTACAAAAAAAAAAAAAACGAATATGTGTCGTGAATTATTGACAGATTTTTTGGTGATTTATAAAATCTCATTTTTCCAAAACGAAGTACAAAATAATCTAGGAGGACTTTGCAGTAAGTTTAATCACTTATTTTGTTGAAAACTTTTTTCTGCATGTAGTACCAAATTTTAGTTACGTTAGCACCAGAATACTTGAATACGATCATTAGTCATGGCTTGTTAATTACAATTAAATTTTGAAATATATTGTAATTTCTCATGATGTCAGTATTTTTATAAAATTTTTATTTATTTTTTGTTTCCGTGTGTCAATAACACGTACAAAATTTTCACGCAATATTGATTTAATTTATAGGGTGGTGTTGTTTCCTATGATACCGACTGTACACAGTTTTGTCGGTTGGAAATAGTGCGTCGGTGCGCTACACAAATTGAGCCAATTAGAAATTAACGCAGTGAAATGATATTACGTTATTTGCTTACATCTGAAACCAACTTAGAGTGAACGGAGTATAAAACCCTAAAAGTTAATTTTGATGTCTCATAATAAGCTATTGGTCCATGGGGAAGAAAGAAAGAAAAAGGTGTCATTGTTCTCCTTTTCTCCCCTTTCCCATCCCCCACCCAGGAAAGATATTTGATGGCTCGTGACTAGCTATTTTTTCATGGGTAAGGAAGGAAGAAAAAAGAGCTTCATTCTTTTTTTCCTTCCCCCACCCCCTAAAACACTCCAGGAGAGATAAAAAAAGGGCAAGTTTTCTGCTGTCATAGCATGTTATCTTAGTGGTGAGGGTATCTCAATAGCTTAATGGATGAGGGGGGGGGGGGGCATGCTGGAAGCAGCGCGCGCGCACACACACACACAAACACACAAACACACACACACGCGCGCACGCACGAGGGCTGGCAGACAAGCGACTTTGGCAGAGAGACATGCTACCCCACCCCTCCTGGCTCGCCACCACCCTCTCTGCCTTCACACTCTTAACAGTGTGAATGTTATCTTTCCTCTCTTTTTTATATGTTGCTAGCTACGTGTCCTTTCTTCCCCCTCCTTCCTTCACCCCTACTTCATAGCTTCCCTCGTGCTGTTTCACCGTTCGCTCGGCTCATCCTCCCGTGTTTTTTTTTTACATACTAGCTAGGCACTAAAAATTTTTTTTCCCTGTAACTTGTTGCAAAAATTGTGGTGCACACTATACACAAGGGTGCACTATATACGAGTATATACGGTAATTTCAGATGGAATAAGAAGGTTGTAAAAGCAGTCCAGTGTTTACTTTTTCCATTCCTAAATAAAAACAAAGACTTTCTCCAGTGTAGCAACTTGTAAAACCACGACGCATGCAACAAGATTAATTCTTATTAGACACATTCTTATAAATGATTGTATGTAAATATCTCAGTGAATATTGAAACTAGTAATGTTTATTACTGTATTTATGTTTAATTACATGTTTCTTTAATTGCATCACATTTTAAAGTATATCTGAAGATATACTGTATTTGTGCAAAAATTTCTTAAGTACCACGTGCTTGTATTTTTTATAGAGAAATACGTGGGTGTTAGGATGGCATGCCTGAAGCAGCAGACAGCCTCACCTCTGCTCCGCCATCTTACCACCCATCTTACAGGACTTTTTCCCACACAGACCCCTAACTCCGTGTATATAAGGGGTGCATCTCATCCAGATTTTCAGAGTACGCTGGCAGCTCCCCCAAGCTCCCGACTTATGGCACACTCACACACGGCCGTACCCTGGGGTGGCTTCTTGCAGAGGGAGCCCCCCAATCCCCGGAGCTGGCTTCTTGTGAAGGGAGACCCTCAAACCTCAGAGGCGAATCTTGTGAAGGGAGACCCTCAAACCTCAGAGGCGAATCTTGTGAAGGGAGACCCTCAAACCTCTGAGGCAACTTTTTGTGAAGGGAGACCCTATATACTTCCTTGCCCGAACCCTTACACTTTAGGTGTACCGGGAGGCTGAGACATAGGTGGCACTGTCGCACATCTCCCATGCCGCGCCAATGCATATATTAATGCCCGTACTAGCTGCTGCAAAGCACGCTATCCGGAAACTGCTTTACCAGTAATCTTTGGTCTATGTCGAGATAACCCAAGTGCTGTACTGGGTACACTAGCCCTCCTAACCCACTGGTATTCGTTGCTCCGGCTAGCTCAAGTTCGACTGCTCAACTTTGTTCGGTCGGGGTCCGATAGTAGGGATGAGATTATTAAAAAAATAATAAAACTCTTCTTGGCGACATTGTTTACTTCAATTTTGACTTAAACAAAAAGAAACATCTTAACACAGACCATGTCATCAGTCGGCGGGCCCACGTGGTTTACAACACCATTATATTATTTCAATCTCAATTCACCAGCATAGCACTGCTCGAAGCTGCCACTCGGCTTGTAATTTTCGAATAAACTAGACGATCACAGTTCGGCAGAAACAAAATATTACCGCGACTTTAACTTAAATCATTCGGCCTCCTAGCGGCCATTTTCTACGAACACAACTAACTCGTAGCGAGTCTTGATGCAGAAGGAAGCAACCAGCTCGCGATCTTGTGGCCACACCCTCCAGCAGTGCCATCTGGCGGATCTACTTGCCAACCACTATCTTTTACGCTTTCACAATTATTGATAGTGAGAAACACGTGATTCAGAACTAAATAAAAAAAAATACTGTTCTATCAAATTACAGATATAAATAAATATCTTAAAAACACCAGGCTAGCTCAACATTTTGCGGAATGATACATAAATTTTGCCTGTGACAAACATAAAAAAAAACCTTTCTGCTGTAGTAAAATATATATAAGTTCAAGTTTGTTCTGAACATACTCCTAGGTTAGGCTGACAAACTTATTTGGTCAAATATATAAATTCTAACAATCTCT
>PNEQ01119103.1:13007-61428 GCA_003012365.1 Medauroidea extradentata
GTTCACCTGGTGACATTGCTGTGGTACACAAGGGGTAAAAGGGAGAAATATGTTGATGTTGGGCCACTTGCACTGCCCCATGGCACATATCCCCCATGTATCACACAATGCTTACCTGGGCCACAATGCTCTCATCATATCAGCAAGCATGCAGTTGTCAAGGTGACTAAATAAATTGCACCCACCAAACGTGACACAGTAGATCAATTTACTTTAAAGAAAAAAAATTATACTGCCTGAAATAAATGTGGCTGGGTGCATCACAGTGCGCAGAGGATCACGAGTTATAAGTGCAGATTGGTTATCGTGCCGCACCCGAGTTGTGGACCAGTGTTATAGTAATTTAGTGTAAATAATTCTAGTGTAAATACTGTACAAATATTGTGAAACCAGCGAATTTATTGTGTACTATTTTCTTGTGCAATACACATGTGAAACAAAGTTACTTCTTTTCTTCCAATGAGTGTCACACCTGAGGTTCTTGAAATCCATATCAGTCAAGAAGATATCCTAGCTTTGCATGACCCAGGGGTAAAAGCAGCACACGAATGACGGTTGCGGGCACACTCTCCGCCCTGAGCAGATCGTTTTATACCTTCAACTAAGAAAATACCCAGACTGCAGTTGTCCTTCGAAAAATTTAGCCGAAATCAGTGCCAACAAGTTCTCACAAACAAGTGAACAAAGAGCAGGTACTCCCCAGTGGAAAACGGCGTGCCTGTAGGCCCAACAGAGACTCTCTCAGTCGGATCTTGCTGCGAATGATTCGAGGGTCTCTGCCTGTGGTAAGTCCCTTGAAATTTCCACACCAGGCCGCGCCACCGCCGCCCAGGCGAGTACAGCAGCTCAAGGCAGAGGCACTTTGAGCCCAAGCCCCTCTCTGACCACAAACGACGACTACTCCGGGAGCTCTTTTAGCAGGTGGGTGACAAAGAGACCTGTCCCTTAATAGTGAGGCACTTACCCCCCTTTGTGTGACTGATGCACGGCTCCCCTCTGCTTCACTCTCTGGGGCGCGCATGAGTTCGAGCCACGTTCCCCTCCGAGGCCAACCCCCTTTTTCCACATAGTCTTAGCCGCAAGCTTTCAGCCTCCTTGGGGAACACAGCCCGCTACGCAAAGGGGTGGTGTCGAGTTGATATGATTAATCAAGTACTTTTTAATGATCGGGTAATACATAGGCTTCAGTCTTTTTTGTTAATGTGTAGACTAAAATTTTTGCAGCTGACAGGCACAAAATCTCACATGGACTTGATATTAAATGGTACCTCTTACTTTCTAAGAAACATTAAATATAGACTTTCTTGTACAAAATGAATTTGTTGAGTGACGCCGAAAAGAAGCTTGTTTTCATATAGGCCTACAAAAAGAACCATAAGTATTTACCAACAAATGCTGTTAGTATAAAAGGGAGGTAACATTTTTCTTTCTGTAGCATTTTTCTCAGAATGGATTTACCTGCTTCTTACTTTGCAACTGTTTTTGTAGACGTGCCATTTTGCCAGGCAAATGACGCAATTCGAATAAAATAAAATAAAACTGAGTAATGCTGCATACGGAGACGTGCTGTTGTGTGTATTACGGTTCCTCCAAAATGCTTACTTATTTTTCACATATAATACATATATACTATTTTCAATGTCTGCAATGGAAGTTGATTGATTTTTTATCCGGGATGCCACTACTGTTTCATCAGGCCATATGATCATGTCCGGTTATTCTGGCACTCGGTACAAATATGACACCCTTACTTATCAGGAAGCTGCCGCCATGAATTTCAGAAAAAGTCACGTTTCTGATCTCAAAATTATCAAAAATATCACCAGGTCATAGTTCATTAGTTCAATTTCATCATTGCAAATAAAGTTACCAATAGAATATGCCTTCGCTTTCTAAGGAGGTCATATCATATGATCGATATGTAAAATAAGTATTCATGATTAAAATGTGACTAAAAAAGAGGAGTTAAGCTTGAATAAAGGCCTTGGTAAAAAAATTTGCATTGTGAGATAATGGCAGGTATATGTTTTGGAGAAATTTGTATTGTTTTTATTTCATGTTTCACTTATATTATTTTCTTTTAATTCCAGTAAGTAATGTATACAGTATTTACATTACACAAATTAGTAGTAGTTGATATAAACACAGTCAAAGATAAATATAAATTACCCCAAGAGCATAATGGTACCAGTACAGGTCGCGACAAAAGTTCCTAACTTGGTGAAGAATTTAGATATTGGTACATACATTTGTAGGTGTCTTCTGTATACATAATTGAACAAGATAAATTGCTTGATGGAAGAAAGGCCTTAGCCTACTAAAGCCATATTCCATGTAAATCTTCAATTATCAGCAGTAAAATTCACATAGAAATTAAAATATGTTTAATTTTAAGTAATATTTAAATAGAAACCTGGGGTGGTGATTCTAACAAGTACAACACTAATTAATCTTACTGAAATTACCAGAACATGAAAATCAACACCAGTTTTATTTGAAAACAAAAATTTTAATGTGTTGCAGTATACCTTGTGTTGTTCTGCCGCATATTGGCTAACCAGTAAGTGATAGTGCTTTATTAACAAACCAAAATCAATGTTTCGTGTATTACATTTTCTTGGTGTACTACATTCCTAATTGATAACAAAGAAAATGTGGGAAACGTCCGTTAGGCTACTAATTACTAAAACATGTAGACATAGATGTACAAGTACTTACAGAAACAGTACTTGCAGGTTGGAGAACAAAATTAACAGTGCATCGCTGTCTGCATGTTTTAGTAGATATTACATTCTTAATTGTTATGTTTTGTTTTGTTTAGATAGTTATTGATTAACAAACTTATAATATTATACTATTCTCCGTTCACTCATAGTTGAGTTTTAGGATAAACAAAGCAAATCATAAACAAACATGTTCATTGGCTGCCGACCGCCGTGCACTTTGATCTTGCATAAGAAATAGATCTTTGTTATCTGTCGTGTACATATATATTTACCACTCCATCACTTAATGAGAGAGTTTTATTAACAAATATCTAAAATATACAGACGTTACAAACACAATCTACGACGCTATATGTTTATTACTTTAATTATGGTTAACGGACGACACGTCTGTACAGTTGGTTCACGAGTTATTTAACGACTGACGCACTGCTAAACATAAGAGTTTCTTGGTACACTTGCCAGTATTTAGAGACGTATGATACTCTGAAGATACCAAAAGTTTAGTTCTGTAATAGTTACCGCTGTAAAAATAAGTCAGAAATATCACAATCAGATATAGTGTTTTATTTTTACCAAATAATTTTGGACGTTAACGCGTCAATGTTGTGGTTACTGCGAATGTATTCTTTGCTTCGTCCATTTTCCGTTCCAGTTCGTCCGATCCACGGCCGCGTGGTCCGAACCAAAGTTCCTTGTTCTATTTTGTTCCGTCCTCGCGTCGGTTTATAGTTACGTCGTTTGCAGATTAGGTTATGTGATGCTGGACGTGGACAGTGAAAATGTCATGCAAGGTTTTCGAAACGTGGATATATGTCTTCATTACTGAACAAACTGTGGTGATGTGTATAAGGCAAGAATAAAAATCTCGCATAGCAATCTTTTATGTATAAATAAACAATATGTGTCGTGAATTATCGACAGATGGTTTGGTGATTTATAAAATGAAATTTTTCCAAAACGAAGTACAAAATAATTCAGGAGGACTTTACAGTAAGTTTAATCACTCATTTGGTTGACAACTGTTTTTCTGCATGTAGTACCAAATTTTCGTTACGTTAATACCGGAATATTTGAATACAATCGTTAGTCATGACTTGACAATTACTATTAAATTTTGAAATATACATTAATTACACATGATGTCAATATTTTTCTCAAGTTTTTGTGTAATTTTTGTTTCCCTATGTCGATAACACGTACAAAATTTTCACGCAATATTGTTTTAATATATATACGGCGTTGTTGTTTCCTATGATGCAGACTGTACATACTTTTGTCGGTTTGAAATAGTACGTCGGCGCGACGCACAAATTGAGCCAATTAGAAGCTAGCGAAGTGCAATGATATTACTTTATTTGTTTACTTCAGAACTCAACTTAGAGTGACCGGAGAATAGACTGTTTCAATGATCAGCATGTGTGCTAGCTTATTTCTATGTAAAAATGTTTAGATTTAGTTTAAAAATATGTGTGATGTATGTACTATTTAAAATGAAATGTAAATTTTAAAATCTGAAGCTGCAGAAAATTTTTTTTTGACAGATTGTGAATGCTGAAGGCATTTAAAAACACATTTTCATAAATAATGTTCAAGAAAACAAAAAATGTATATATTACCCATACCTTCAATATTTTTGAAGTATTTTTAACTGAAATTAGTTAGGTGGCCTCATTTTACTTATTTGCATAACCTGAGCATTTTATTTTTCTTTGACTTTTTAAAAATTACTGGTACATTTCTGCATCTAGCTATAAAAAAAAAAAAAAAAAGTGTGGGTTCATTGTGGTAGGATGCTGACTTTGATGCAGGTATTCGGATGTGCTAGTGAGTCTGCTGAGGCAAATTTTGAACAAGTGCCTTTTCTGCAGTAACCAGGCACAGCTAGAAGAGTTGGATGATGAGGACATCAATGATGATGTGAGTGATTAATCAATTCAAAGACAGTTCTTATTCATTTTAATTCTTCCTTGGTATATTGGCATAGAGAAACACTGTGTCTAAATGATTGAGCAAGTTTAAGTATCTGGTAGTAAAATGTGTCTAGTAACCAGTTAAAAAATTGTTTTCCATATTAGTATTGCTAAACTCTATTCTGTGAAAAAAATGCTTCAATGCATGATGTGGCTACTGTGCCTGTGATGACACTTGATGTGAGAAATCAGTATGTAGTTGTCATCTCTTGAAGGTGTGAGAGAGGCTATATGTATTTAAGATGGAGATGCAAATTATAATGGCAAAAGAAACCAGTATTAACTCTGATTTAGTGTTGCTGTTAGGTGTCTGTGTTGTGGTGGTGGTCCTTGGTAACCTCTGCTTCAGTTATGCTAACTTACTCTATTGCATGACTCCATTAATACAAAAACCTCACATGTTTTGCTTGTGTCTATTATAAAAGAGAGGCCAAGAATACAATTAAGGGGTGTTTACACTTAGGGATTATCTGCGCCCAGGTTTCAGTTGCTTGTCAGTACCTCCTTACTCTCCATGTACCCCAACCACCATCACAGATTTCCACCTCAGTATGGAGCACAGACAGAAATTGTGTAGTTCCACCAGCAGGCTGAGAGCAGAGCTTGCTTGGAAGATAAAATACTACGTACTTCTCCCATGTCACCATGAGTGAAAGTGTCACTGGTTGTGTCTGCAACTTGCAAACTCCACCAGCTGATGAGCGAGATGCTTAAAATCAGATAATACGTGACACCCTAGGCAACTTGTTTGTAGAGGACTGTAATTGCAGAGCATTTATTCTCTGACTGATTCCTGACTTAAACTACCCATTTCCTACACATGCAGGGGTAAAAGGGTAGAAGTGCACCTGTTCTGCACCTAATAGTAAGGTGGAAACACAAGAGACCCTAGACAGGTGCAATATTGTAATGTTTAATTTGAACAGTTACGACTACCGCGTCTCTTAAAACAACAAACGTCCACCTCCACCACAAGCTATTAAAAAAAATATCGGCACACAAATAAATGAAGAGACCGAATTTACTTCAAGGGGTTAGCTCGCGACCCCAATTTATGACCAAATAGAAACAAAGTGATAATATAAAAACAACTCTCCAGGGTTGTAACCACAAACGGCAAAACACGGTACCAAAATCTAGGTAACTGTGGTGAGCTTCTGTGACATGCTTAAAAAAAAAAACAAAATTAAATTAAATAGACCAAACACTAGGACCTATCCTGAAAGTTCCTTGTCCTCGGCTGCTTTAACAATAGGCTAGCATAAATAATTAAAAGAGATAACACAGCACGAGACTGAAATCAAATATATTTCTAAAACAACAAGGGTCTTAATCATTAAGTAAATAAATAAAAAAATATATATATTCATCAAAATACGACTCAATTTAATTCTCAACACGACGACTTCAGTTACAACAAACAAAGAAAATGAACAATGTGTTCTCTCCTAAATCACAATAATTTTGCGTCAAAAAATAAAATCTTTCGACAAAAAGAATAATTGGGTTTAACACCCACCCAAGTTAACATGACATTGTGTGATAAGTTCAGATTGCAAGCAAAACAATATTTATAAATATTAAATTACTTTTTAAAGATTACTTTGGTCGGCAACAAAAATATACAAAACGTGAATTTCCTTTAACTAAAATAATAGAGACTTCAGAACCTAATCAAAGTGTGAAATGAATAAATATTCTCGAGGTGAATACTATAAGTATGCAAGAACAGTGAACGTCATTCTAAGAAAATAAAAATAAAATAATAATAATTACTTAAGATTAATTCAACGACAATAACTTCAACGACTCAGCCTAAATACTGAAAACGTCGCGGCAGTTACTTACAATGAAATTGTCTCGACGAGTGAGTCTGTGCTTCACGGCATCCTAACGTCGACTGCCCCTAGTGGGCCATGGATATCTCTTAAAACCTACATGTTGTGCTAACTTTATAAAAAAAAATCGTCTAAGACCTAACCACACTAGCCTTATGTCTTCATGTTGGCGTCCTCGGCGACCCGCCTCCGAGGGTCGTACGTCCGTCTTCTTCCATGGTCGGCAAGCAACTCTTCCTCTCACTTCTCCTCACGCCATGTTAAAAACCACTCCACGCCGCAAAAGCTTACTCCACGTGGAGTCATACTCGCCAATCAAGGATCGAATATCCTGTTAACCAACCAATCCACACCTCCATGGTGACACAATTCTGCTGACGGCAGACCAAGCTGTGCGATGTTCGCACACGCAAAACAAAAGACTAACGACCGCAGTAGCAAGGCTTGCCAACTCTGGTCAGTGTCCCACACTAAAACTGTAGTCACAACTGCCCGGTAAAAGGAAGGGGGAGGTGGGACCACAGCCATGATTTATCGACCCTATGTCAAGCGGCGCGAGTGGTAGAAAAGGGGCGAGGGATGCACATAGCCCTCCCCCTCCCCCCACCGGCCCGCAGCTCACTGGCCACCCATGTCGACAGTCAGTACTGCGTCCCCCTCCTCCTCCTTTTGCTTCCCAGCTCTTTTACGCCAGATGCTTGTCACAGCCAGTGACAGCGCTAGGACACGTTAGTGAGAAAAATAACAACCGAGAGAAAAGAAATAAAAGAAAGAAAAAAACAGAAAAGTCTAAAGAAAGCCTTGCTCAACCTAGCACACGCAGCAACACTAAAACAAAAGGTCACTCAACTTCACTGAAGATCTAAAATCCGATCAGCGTGACTTTATATTTTAACAAAACAATCATCCTAAGAAAAAATTTAAAACCCGAGAATTAACCAACATAACAATACATATGGGAAGGCACCGCACAGCCTGTCGACAATCAATACATATTGGTACTTCCACCGGAGGCGGAAGCTAGCTAAATCAGTAAATGAGGCTCCCGACAGTAAAGTGACCTTGTGTTAGTAAGTAGAAATAGTAGCAAGAGTGCTCTGAGTGAAATTGTATAACATTCATGTAAATTTTCAATGACTAATGTGTTAATACATCTATATAAAGTGAATCAAATTGTTTCCTTTCTAAATGTCGCAAAGTGTTCTTGAGATCCATATCACGCAAGAAGAATGAGAAATATTCGAAGCGAGCAAATTGCAATACGCCATAGCATGTCGGCAACAACTACCAGCCGAATATCAGCCGCCTCTCGGGGTCATCCCCACACGGCAAAAACTTCCAGGGCCTCAGCCCTTGTTAATAGACCTGTACGACCAGTACAAAGCACTTCAGGCACAAACACAGGCAGAATCACAAGCTCGTCAACGGGCCAAGATTCGGTTCTCCCAAATTCTGAGGGACCTCCGCTTACCAGCAGGTGCCCCTCCAGAGTCCTATCAAAATGCCGCAGCACCCCATGTTGTTGCACTGGCGCATCCAGGAACTTATTTCAGAGGATCAAGCGACCCCTAAGCCAAAGGGACCAATCTCGGAAAGGAAACAGCAGTTCCTGTAACGGCTCTTCTAACATAGGTGAATGACCACGCAGCCGACCCAAACATTTAAGAAAATGAACAATATTTCTCACTTATCATCTCAGAGGAAGGAGTTTATTGCACGGCCTGACTGAGCCGTGGGAAAGCAGCAGGGCAGATTTTCACGTGGATGGAGACTGAACCTTTTCAATCAGTCTGTGCTTGATAATGTTCGTGAATGTTTGAAATGCAGTCTGTTCTATCAACAATGAAAATTGCTCTTCAAGTTTGATGTGTGTTGAATAATGTTCAGTTAATTTTGTGTTGGTTTTTAAATGAGAAAGTAGTTGTGTGGACATCACCTACAAGAAAATTGTTCAGTTCTAAATACAATTCGCCTAGTACGTTGTACAATAGAACTTACTGAATCAGATAGAGAACTTTTAGAGGTAAGAACTAAATGCTCCAATGTTCAATGTGTGTGTTTACATCACAGGTGTAAATTCCTGTCAAATTTTGAAATTCTTCAAAAACTGTGTAGTGACCCTTTTACTAAACATAACAAGAATGTACATAAATGCCTCAAGACTATTTCTTTTTCACTTTACAAGAAATAACATGAGTCTGTTGATCTTGTGCCAGGTAAAAATCTCTGTAGATCCTGCCGAAAATGACTGTAATGGTTCAAGGAGCAAAAGTTATTAAAACAGAGCAAGTAAATGAAAGTAACTCATTAGAGTTTGATTATGAACCAGATAATTCTTTTACCATTGAAAAACTAAACAACAGCTGTAGGATGATGGTCAGTTCACCGATTAATGTATCATGCAAATGGAATGTTTGGTCAATCGAGAGACTGTTGAATTTAAGCAATGGCTGTGTACGGATAAATCAACACTGGAAACTTTGATAAAATCGGTGGGTGACTTTGTAGAAATGATGGTAGTGAAGTCGGAAGATCTCACTAGACATCACTTCCCAGCAAAATCTTAAAAGCCAGTGTATGAAGAATGTGAAAATGAACTTAAATGACAAAACTTGCTTCGTTCTTGCAGATTTTAGAGAAAATTATACATATATACTCCAAGATGCTGCTCAGGGTTTCCACTGGCACAACATCCAAGTAACTTTGCATCCATTTGTGATTTATTACAACAGTGAAGGAGAAATTCTCAACAAGTGATTTTGTATCATAGGTGACTGTCTCAAACACAATACTACAACAATTTGCTTTTCAAAAAACAATGTTACAACACATCCGGTCTGAACTATAGCACATTGGACACGTTGTTTACTTCTGTGATGGTAGCTCTGCTCAATACAAAAATTACAAAAACTTTATAAACTTATGCCATCATGAGGATGATTACAAACGTACAGCTGAATGGCATTTCTTTGCTGCTAGTCACAGAAAAAATGTGTGTTATGTTGTGGATGCAATTGTGAAAAGGTTAGCAGCTAGAGCCAGTTTACAAAAAATTTGACGAGGAAAACCGTCAAAGGTATTAAGGTGTTTTTCATACAATCATCAGAAGTTGACGCAAACAGAAACTTTCTACAAGAGCGCTACAACAATGCTGCTTCAGTTCCAGGAACAAGAAAGAATCATTATTTTAAACCCCGTAACAAATCAACCTTGCTTGTAAAGTGTGTTTCGAATACTGACATTTCTTTCAAGGTGTCTGTTGTGCCTCTGGAAAAAGAAGAGTTTATCAGTTTAATATCTGAAAAGTATTACACAGTTATTTACAATAAAAATGGTGGATAGGGAAAGTAGTTAATGTAAGTGACGGTGACAGAGATGCTAGACTTAAATTCATGCATCCTAATGGACCTTCTGGAACATACTTCTGGCCACATAATGAAGACTTTTGTTGGCTACCATTTCAAAACATTGTTAGAGAAATACCTGTTTCTTCTCTAACAAGTCTATCAGCTCGCACTTATTTTGTTGAGAGTATAACTCAACACAACATTAATGAACCAGCTAAGTCAAAGTTATGAAATATATTATATCACATTAATTTGGAAAGAAGTAGTTAAAATACATAATGTATCACTTGCACTGATAAACCACATGTGTAATATTTTTTTATTCGGTTCTTGGATATTACAAAAACTATGTACAGTAGATGTCATTGTTATGTATAGACTCACTTGTACTTTAATAACTTGTTTTTTGCGTGTTGATAATTTCCAATATTTTAGCCTGTCACAAGAATGTAGCGAAATTTTTTTATAAATGTCGTGATTAGTGCAAAAACTTTTGTAGTCATCACAGAATTGTATCATTGACATTAATTATTTAGATCTTTTTCTTCTATCAGATGTTTGTAACTTTTTTTAGTTAATGGATGAGGTTGTGTGAATATTGTAGTATTAAGGCTATATCACTTGCACTGTGTATTTGTTTTGTGTACATAAGTGGATAACTTTCATTAGACAGGAAACTAACTAATGTAAGTATTTTAATTATTTTATGCTAACCTGTTGTTTTCAGTCTTGTACTTTTTATACCTATGTTGAAATTATTTTTAATGCTTCCTGCAAACTCATAAATACTAGTACAATATGGTAAATTTAAAAAAAAAAATATTTTTTTTTAAACGATAAAATACACCCTCTTAATTTTTACTACATTTAATATGGGGTAAGATGATTGCAGAGAAAAAGTTTCAAAGGTGTGATATTTGTAACTTAAGAGTAATAGCAAATTTTGTAAAAACTAAAAATTTTGTATTGTATGCAAATTAATGTTTTAAATTTTAATTTCATGCATGTTTTCTTTATGTTCTTAAAAAAAGCTGAAAATTATCTATCATTTGACACCTAAATGAGCTTGATAGCATAAAAACCAGAAGAATTATAACAATTTCAGTGAACCCTCGATAACTCGGACTAAAAGGGGTGAGAAGCTGTCCGAGTTACGATTTGTCCGCGTTATCGACGGGCATTCGGGGAGGTGGGGTAAACAATCATTAATCACAAGAAACGTTAGGAAATCAGTACGCTGTAATTTCTACCAGCAAAAGAGGCGGCAATATATACTGATTTGTATGTATCAATTACAGTAGGGGGTAGTGAGGAAATTACTGTATCACTGTAACGTGGAGAACTATAAAAGAATGTCAAGCAATCTGGGCTGGCAGATTTATTTTTTATTTACTTTTGATTGCACTTCTGGCTGATATTTTTTTATCTTTGCTAGAAGCTGGCACCAAGGCACCCTTCGACCACATAAAAGTTCTCACTCCCTTCTTTGCATTCCCTTCTCTCGTCTGGCTGGCGACAGTCTATGTGCGTGCGTGTGCGTGTGAGAGATAATTGTATGAGATAAGCTAGGGAGGTATAGCGCGAGCAGAAATAGTCAAGGTCAACCGGTACAGTCTCAAGAGTAATACAAACATTGCACGTGACCACATGCAACTCACGAGATGTTTACGTGAAAAATGGCTTAACATCAGCATGTCACAGTGTCTGCAGTCAGCTGCTTGCCTGATAATTACGCTCACCTCTTACAGAGTTCCGAAGACACAAAAATAATTTTCCTCCACGTACAGAACTATGTGAACTCATTTTAACACTACGGATTTTTAAAAATTTAATTTTATGCATATAAACTGAATCATAAAACATGTAATGTACAGCTTTATTCTTACACAAGTTGTCATATTAAAAAGCAATAAAACTCTTATCACGTTCAACTGAGTTACATGGGAGTAAAAACAACCAAAAGTAAAGCAAAAAAAATTAAAACAATACATTTAAGACCATGAATTGTTACGTATCGGACAAGTGTCTAAATTACTGTATGTAACAGAAGTGAGATTAGTAAGTCTGTTAGCTGCGGCTTGCAGTTCTACACATCACACCACAATCTCTCGTATACTGATGTACTATTTGTTTACCGTCTCCTCCAGATATGTATCATTCAACCTTTCCAAATGTTTCCTAGGGTTTATTCTAAGTTTCTCGGAATTGACATTTTGATCGGGAAATAACGATCAGGACTTCTTTGTTAGAATACAAGGCCAGGAGAAACGTATATCTCAGTGTACCTTTCCTCCCGTTTTTTTTTTTTTTTTGTTTAGTTGAAGTCATGGCCGTGGTTGAAGTGATAATGTGCGCATATAGGCCTCCCTCCATATTATGTTACCTTAGCAGTGTCGTCATAGATCAGTGACGTCTTTACACACAATTTAAACTTTAAATTTTTTTCACGGATACCATTAACATTAATGGGAACTCAATAAAAGCCCATTCATTGTAATCATTTAACTTGTTCAAAAGCAAGGCCCTCTAGAATGTGCGGCCGGGGGCAAAAGCCCCTTTCTGTCCCCCTTTTTTTATAATTTATTAAGGCCTGGTTTTTTTCGATATCGTGCCGGCCTCTAGCGTAGTGGGTTAGGCGCCAGTTTACGGTGCGAGAGGCCCTGGGTTCGAATCCTTGCTCGGGCATGGATGTTGTGTTGTTCTCACTTCACCCTCATTGGCTTGTAAGATGTCGTTAAAGGGCCGTAAAACCCTCTCATCACCTTGCCTACATTGCAGTGGAAACCAATGGCTATTACTTTTTTTCATTAATGTCCGGAACAAATTGTTTTGCAATCTTGAATTTACCGCACATACCAGAAAAAATAAATTTCCCTTTACGTGCCATTGTGACCTGTAGTTACCGTCCAATTCGCCAGCATCATACTGAAATGTTTATTTATGACGCACGTGCGTGTCTGGCTTGCGCGGTGAAGAGGGAGAAAAGATAAAGAAGTGAGGTCGGCCTGCTGAGTTGCATCTCTACTCACGCGCCTCGCTAGCAACATTTAACCACACGGAACTTGCCACATATTTTACGGTGGGATTATTAAAGGCTAAGTTGCGATGAGCAACTGCGTTTAAAGCTTAATAATATTTTTAAATGAAACATGATGGTTTTAAATGAGGCAGACACAATTTTCTTATGATTTTTGACCAAAAAATAATTTAATAAATATTAATTTTGTTTTATTTATCTCTGTGTGTGTGTTTGTGTGTGTTTGTGTGTGTGTTTGTGTTTGTGTGTGTGTTTGTGTTTGTGTGTGTTTGTGTGTGTGTTTGTGTGTGTGTTTGTGTGTGTGTGTGTTTGTGTGTGTTTTTTTCTTATTTTATGTGTACCTACATTGGATTCAAATTTGAACAAAATCTTTGATATTGAAGCACATGGCCCTGGGTGATTTGATAGGAAATGACCCAGATATTTAGGGTAAAAAGCATGAGAGGTTTATGTGGTTCTTCTAGAGTAGTTAGTAGTACAGTTATCCTCCACCCAGCGAATGACTACTGGGTGAGCCAACAAGGGTAAACTCTACTTGCTAGCGCAGGTTGTGTGTCATCTTTACATAAATAGACGGTAAGGCAGACATCACTCACCTTGTATTGGATATCAAGGGGTGGTACACAAAGGAGAAATGCAAAGTAATTAATTTTCATAGGGCGTTTATATTCATGAATACAAGTTGCAGTACTTGTCACAGCGTGATGAATATAACATTTCTTGGGTACATAGTTTACAACCAGGGTTTAAGTCAATCACAATTTGATGACATACATTATATTGAAGTCTCGATATGAGACACAATAACAAGATATGACAATAACAATATGACAATTTGGCAAAACAATACAAATTACCACAGGACATATTATGATGCATAAATCTTTACATTGCACTCTGGGCCGTTCAGATACTGGGCAAGAATTATGGCCTTACTTGTTGCCTAAACTGTGTGGTGATCATCTCTTTGATCCGAGAAGTTTGCAATATTCAATAGCCTCTTTACTTTAGGGTGTCACAGCTGTTAATGATACTTGACTAACAACAATACTGGGTTACTGGTAATTATATGGCTATCTTTCTGATCCCCAGGTAACGTTACTTCATTCCGTAATTTACAATAAACATTACGAGATGGGGAAGTGCATAATATCACTTTAGAAGTGCAGTTACCTAAGATGTGTTCCCTTATTCAAATGTTCAGCGCGAGAGATGTGTGACAGTGCCACCTACATCCCAGCCTCCCAGCATGGCCCTAAAGTATAAGGGATTTAGGAAAGTGAGGTTGAAGGTCTCCCTTCGCAAGAAGTTGCATCGTAGGGTTGAGGGTCTTCCTTTATGAGAAGTTGCCTTGCAGGGTTGATGGTCTCTTTTCGTAAGAAGTCGCCACGGAATGTTGAGAGGCTCCCTTCGCAAGAAGTCACCTTAGGAGGGTTGAGGGTCTCCCTTCGCAAGAAGTCGCCTTGGTAGAGTGGAGGGCTCCCTTCACACAAAGCCGGCTCCGGGGAATTGGAAGCTCCCTTAGCAAGAAGCTAGTTTCAGGGTAGGACTGTGTGTGTGTGAGTGTGCCGAGAGTCTGGAGCTCGGGAGAGCTGCCAGCGTACTGTTTCGGGAGTGAGGGGCTGACCCAACCCGAGGGCCGAGCCGCTGACGACTGACTAACTGGGCGCAACACCCACCTTATATACCCCTGAGGAGGGCTAAAAGTACAGTTAGCAAAATTTCTGCCGGTCCACTCGAGGCCGTCTGCATCTACGGGTGTGCCACACTCGCACTAAGGAAATACGCTTTCGTGGCACAAAAATACTCTGTTACGTAAATAAACTTCCCGACTTGAATTATAAATGCGCAGATTGCCGTTTAACACAATAATTAATACACAAGAGTATTTATATTACAGTGGAACCTCGTTAATACAAACTTGTTAATACAAATTTCTCATTAATACTAAGTGATTTATATTTCCCTTCGAATGGGACAAGGAATGAAATAATTACTTTAATGTTTAATAAAAATTTTGTTTGTGCATTAAACCATGCAATATAAAGTTCTCAAGTAAAAGGAAGTCAGAGTGGTCAAAAGACTATTTGATTTGTGGTGATAAACAGAGTGAACAAAATTTTAGAAACTTTTTAAGGTTTTAGTGAACACCTGTTAATACAGACCTCATTATTACAAACTGTCCCTTCAGGTATGCATTAAAGATGTTTGACTGTATCATAAAACACATTTATAATCAATAACAAACAAGTACAATTTATATTTACTTGCATATTTTCCATGATCGCTGGTTAGTGCACTTTTATAGAGTTCGTCCATGGGATTAGCACTACTGCAAGGCACTCTGCTGTATTTGTAAACAAACACTTGTACGGGTTAACAAATGTTGCAATGTCAGCCATATATGTAAAATAATAATGGGATAAACACTTGGACATAATGTAATCATTGAAGCGTCTGATCGTTCCGCGACACCATTCAGGAACCCTGAGATAATGAAGAGTAGGTTCTTCTGCTAGCCGGCGCACGAAAGTATATGCGGTTAGTGACACGCAACAAGGAGCACCACAGTAAGTAAATACTGTTTTACAAATAAAGCTTTGTCTTCATATTCTTACATGCTAAAATATTATCCTTACATAAAAATAAACTGCAACACGGTAATTGGCAAAGGTGCGGGCGAATGCAGGTGCCCTTTGGCTGAAATGGTTTAGTGTTTAAAAATGGGGGCGAGTGTTAATGTAATTTATAACTGAACATGACAGCATTGTATCAACTTGTATCAGAGTGTGTGGATGTAGCTGTACCACTCGGACAGGCTGTTTCATCATCACACTGTTTGTTTATGGCACTGGTAATGGGAGCTGGTAAGATCTTAATATCTGTAATGTGAGTTTGCTTTGTTTGCTTTGACTTCTCTATTTCCAGGTAGCTATTGTTCACTTATGTAGCTACATTGCTCAAGCCCCGCAGTCAAACAACTCACGTGAAAATGTATTCTTTTTGTGTAATTTTTTCTGATGTTTCATCCACATTGGAATCTTTACTTTCTTGCTCGTCTTCGTTTTAATCTTGTTGGTGAACATTTCCACTATCTCTTCATCTGTGTAATGGTGCACGACAGGAACTTCACAGTCAGCAGAGAACCATTCTTAAATACTGCACAATATCGTTTGCCATTTTTTTTTCTTGAGAAATATTTAATCCTAGGAAATCTGCTGGATCACAATAATTTTATTCAGTGAAAATGATTGTCGGCCACAGTTTTTGCCAGGCATTATTCAGAGTAGATTTAAGAATGCTATCCCAAGCTCTTGCAAGGGCCCACACTGCATCTTTTAAAGTGTAATTATTTTTATTTCCTCAACAGTTTTTCCACCATTTAGGTCAGTCAGGAAGATCGCAGAAACTGTGATCAGTAGCAACTTACATTTAAGTGAGCGTAGGATTCTCTGGTCTTGGGGCTGAATGAGTAACGTGCTGTTCTGCGGTAGATAAATGACTTGCACATTGTCTCTCGACAGGGTTTCAGCTGGTGGGTGGGCTGAACAATTATTCAACACAAGAAATACCTTGCAATCTGAGTCCAAGCGTACACTGTTGCAATGTTGCCTTGCTTGTCTAACAAAATTGTTATTAAATCGGTCTGTGGTTTTTTGTTGTCACCCAGGCTTTCTTGCTTAATGTATATTCTACGGGCGTCACCTTGACTTCTTTTAACTTTCGTGGCCGCATACTTTTACCTATGACTCTGAATTTGATCTTGTATGTTTCAGCTACATTGGAGCAACCTATCACTGTTATTCTTTCATCACAATATGCACATCATTAGGAGTACACAAAGTATTTCTCGGTAGACACGTCCAATACAATGCTGTCTCGTCTGCATTATAAATATGCACGGGTGGTAATTTTTCATCCGACACAAGCTGGGCGAACTCCAGAACATACTTTTCTGCTGCTTCTGTGTCGGCATAAAGTTTTTCACTACTCAGTGCGTAAAGAGAAGTCACATTCATGATCAAGTATAAGTTCGGCGTGAAAAATTCTAGCCTGTTCATTGAGCATGGGTCCAGAAAGCTTCATCCAATTTACAACTTTTGCTTGGACGAACTGTTTTTAGAGTCTCCATTTCAGCTTTGGATTCACTATCAACGTAAAATTTGCACAGGTCATCTTTTTGACTTTCTATGTTATAAACTGTGGACACTCCTACACCATAAAATGTGCACATCGACTTGACAGAACTTCCAGCATCCATATTCTTAACATGTTTATCTTCTCTTGAATGGTCAGCATTTTTCTTTACAGTTTAGCTGTATAGCAAGAAACGGCATTTTTCGTTTACACAACATAGTGAAACAGTAAAACTATTTAACACATTAAACACATTTATGTTAATTTACATCAGATGTGATAACCAACTGCTCATCTATGCAATGTGCGGAAAGACTGGCTATTAGCTCTCCACCGGAAGACGTGTGTGCGTCTGGAAGGCATGTACAGTCTGGTTCAAGCGTGGAAATGTTTTGGGGATATTTTGTGATGTCCCAGACATCGGAAGTTCCATTTGTGGGTTTATAGTTGAGGGGTTCTCTATTTTAATGTTTTGTTGCGCATACTAGGAAATAATAGTTTAAATTGAAGTGTGTAACATTCAGGTTTTCCTGAATATAAATCAAATGATTTTGTTTGGACTAACCATAAGGTTTGTTAACGGTGTCTTTGTAAAATTGTTCCCATAAAACATATTTTCTCATAATTATTTTACTGTTTAAATTAGTAGAATATTTGACATGTTTGGGTTCGAAAATTTTTTAAAAAACATGGAGCAGCCATTGGGGCAGTGACTAGACCACTTCCTTTCCACTAAGGTGATCTGGGTTCGATTCCATGCAGTGTTGACACTGATTTTCGCTTGTGGGAATAGTGTGAATTGAAACCGTTGGTTGGTTTTCTCTAGGTTATGCCATTCTCTCCGCCTCTTTGTTCTAGCTCCTCTCCTCATGTGTCAGCAATATCACTGCATTCACTAGCGCTAAAGACCTAGATGTTAAGGGCCTTGCTTACCACGCTCTTAAAATGTGTTGCAGCGTGCTCGTAACTATTCCACATGTGCCCATTGTGTCATTGAACGAAAAGCAAATACTGTATACTTTGAGAGATGATGGAAAAGTGGTTTCAAAGCATCACGTTGATCAGAAAAATTGTTTTTCAGCCGCTCAAAATGGCTGAAAACAGCTTTTTTTTTTAACCTGTTATATCCGAAAATATATACATAGGATTCGTATGAAACTACTCTAGAAGCATGCAATCCACTTCGCTTAAACCATTCCATTAATTAGATGATAGGGTCACCACTGAAAGTGTTAGTCAGACGAGTGCTCTATGATACCACTGGACACCGTTTCATTGTCTTGTGGTAGAGGTAATATCTCACCAAATAAGCCAATCAGCATCACCTTTGGTGCAGTGCCTCACTAACACATACACACTGCCAGGAGGTGGGCACCTTAAGCACTGACCAAAATATCTTCACTCACTCATTCACTTAATGAAGAGAATTTGGCCAGCACTTAACATTTAGGTCTTTTGCATTGGTGAGGGATATAGAGTGGCACCGGAATGAATGGCGGAGAAAACCAGCCAACCAGTGGCTCAGTCCCACGTGCGAAAATCCAAGGTTCAACACTGCAGGGAATTAAACCCTGATAGCCTTGGGAGGCGATTGATATGACCACTTGGCTGTCAAGACTCTTCATTCATTTACTTTAGCACCATTTTGCATTTTGAAAACTTAAATTGCTCTAGAACACCTGCTTTATTTAAGAGATCTGATGTTCAAAGTCATAACTCCGCCGTGCACAAACATTCCTGTGCTCCTGCTAGTAATCCTTGTGACTAACAATAAAATAGTGGCTAAAGTGGACAACCTGGCACCGTATTATTAACATTTATACAAAGTTTTCTGCTTAGTTTCATCATGCTGTTTGAAGTTTTGTGTGAGAGGACATAATTTAAACTACTACGTTATAAAGTGAAATTTCATCCATACAAAGTTGTCATTATTATAAAATGGGTTTGTTTCATCTTGGAAGGAGAGTAGTAATTATTTATTTTAGTTCTCAATAATTTTTTTTATTTGCAAAACGTTGTAAAATTAAGTCTACAGGTAAAAAAAATCATGATGATAACAATGTACAGTCATGGACACAAAAATTGGGCCACTGAAATAATCTAAGTCCACTTCGGCAAACATCGGCTGTGTGCAAGCAGGATCCTGGCATCTAGGCAACCCGCAGAACAACGAATAGTGGTGCGCTCTATACCTCATCCATTCTAAGGTTGCAGCTAATTAATGCAAGTGAATGACAATAACATTTTTGTACAGCATAAATTTTTCTTTGAAATATTGGAAAAAATATAAGGTAACTGTATTAGGCACACTCAGAATGCGAGGAACCAAAATAAAATTAAAATGGTTTGATTTATTTTGTTAGCAATTATTATTTGTGCTGCAACCTTAGACTGGATAGAGTATAACTGCGCTGGGCACTGGTTGTGTTGTAGGATTGGAGCATCGGCCGTTCACACCTTCCTCAAGCGACCAGGCACTGTATATTGGCTGAACCAGTGCGGTGCACAAATCATTTAGTAAATGCAAAAGTGACACATGTCCATTTATATTACTCAAACATGAAGATAGAAAAAGTATTTGTTAAACACAGTAACGAAGTTACGAAAGTGCACAAATTTTCCAATAACCAGACAAAAACTGTTACCTATATTATATCAAAATGTTAATATTTGATGCACGCGTATTCTCATTCTCATACTGCGAGCTGAAACTAATGTGTATTGTAACAATATGGTAATATTTAACTGGCAGTCGCGGTGACGTTATGGTCTGACTTATTAGCTTACATCTTTACATATAGAACAATTGCCGAATATTGGAGTGACCCAGTGGGTTTTACCAGGCTGTCAGCTTGCATTGGGCACGTTTTATATAATTACAGTGTTAATACAAATAACTTTGGTTAGATTGTGGAATGTTACTGAAATTGGCATGCAATTATTGTAAAAATAAACATTAAAGTAAATATAAAAAAGTAGCATTCGTAACTAGAAATAATTTTATTTTTAAGAATCAATTTCTTTGTACTCGATAAAATTTTATATACTACGTTGGAAAAATTGTGTTGAACATTTTATTATTTTTTATAATTAAGTATTATCTATATACGAAAGTTAAAAGATATTTCACATTTTTTTCCAAGTCATTTATGGATCCAGAAAAGGTAGCGAAATATATGTATTAAATCGATAATTACTTAACAAATCCAAAATAATTTTTATTTTGCCAGTTTTCTTTTCGTTCAGTTCCATGATTTTTAAATTCACCGCCACGCTGGACTTGTGATTGGTGGCCTCCCGTCAAAACTCTTTAATTTCTCGCTTCATGGATGCCAACCTGAATATACGATACACAATTCCACTCGAATGCTACTCTTATAAGTAAGGCATATACGAGTGGCCAGTGTTGGAGCTTACAACCTTCGTCTCGCAGACGTTTTGCGCTGTATGAAACGATTTGCATACGAGTTCTACTCGCACAAACTCGAGCTTAGGCCGCCAGGTGTTGTTGTTTTGCACCGCGTATCTACAAGCTATATCATTGCACAGGCCTATTAGACCTACTACAGATGGTCGCTTACAATATGAATGAAGTGTACAGGGAGGGCTCCAAGACATTCCCTGTCACTGCCTTCACACAGCGACCTCGAAACACTAACGCTCGTACCTCCCCTACCCAGGGCTACACTTAGGTTTGTCAAGCGGGGTCGGTCCCCGGACTTTCGCATGTGAGAATCGTGCTGTATGATGCCGCTGGTCGGCAGATATTCTTGAGGATCTTCCGTTTCCCCCACCCTACATTCCGGCGCCTCTCCATACTCTTATCTTGTCATCCCTCACCAGCGCTTAAGACCTAGACGTTATTTCTGGCAAAAAAATCTCTTCACAAAGAGGAAATTACGTTCCAATAAGTAGCTGAATAGGAAATACTGAAAGTTGTTGAAATCAATTAAATCACAAAGAAAGCATTGGCATTTAAAGTAAAACAATTTTTAAAAAACATCACAGTCTTGTATGTGTGTTCAAAGGTGACTCTATAAATTAGATTCCGCTTTCTTCATCGTCAAATGTTAAAGTTTGCTACGGTTTTGATGGACGGATAACATTTTATGAGGCTGCTGATTGGCTGTAGATCACGTAATTAACGGATCCACAGACGAAAGGTGGATGACTAGCTTTAGCTTTATACGCCATTTAAGAAGGGGTATGCTGTTAATGCTTTTATTTAATTCGATGTTGACTGTATACTATCTGCACCACAAGTCTGAGATTACAAGGTGCGGAGGCCCGGGAAGTGATATGCGAGGCAGTAGAATCGCTTTTACTATAAAGTTCAAGAAAATATTTGTACTTTGAACGACTTGCTGGGAAGCTGGGAAGCAACATTTTAAGATTATCACATTACGACAAATAGCCCACGTAACACATGTAATCTCGTACTACCGAATAATAAGTGCTAAGTAACATTCATAGAAGTATTAAATGTTTATGTATATTACCACGAAGGTAACCTTTTATCATTAATATCATAGAGTTTTCATGATGGACATCGTAAGAGTAAAGATTTCAAAACAATTAAAATTCACTCTTAATGGAATTTCTGGTAAGAAATTATATTTACCTTTTTAATTTTAATGTCCCAGCTATCTGTTACACATATTCTTGATTATTACACGTAGCACGCATTGCGAACAGCACCGGTGCAGTTGTAGCAATTTGTATGCTTCAAGGATTTTGTGAATATTTTTGGTTGCGCATAATTAATGAACTTATTCTTAAATTACAATGTGTAGTGTTCTTGTTTTTCGTATAAATTAACATTTTTAGAGGGCTAGGCTCCTGATTTGTTAACTGTCTCGTAAAATTTCGCTAAAATGTTTTTCTAAAAAAAGTCACTACTTAAGTAAGTTTAATATTCAGCATATCTAAATAAGAAAAATGCTAAAAGTGCACCATTTTACACCTTGAAATACCAGATTTTCCCAGGGGAGGACCCCCGGACCCCCTCCTTCCGCTTTATTAGAGGGGTTTATTGTTCCAAGACGTAACCTCTCCCCCCCTCCAGTTCTGAAATGTTCCAACGCCCCTCCTCTCAAAACATTTGAGTATTGTTGTTGCAGAGTATTTTTGCTGCCTCATAAACAGTTTGTTGCTTTTTATGCGCACTAGTTGCAAAATAAAGATGAGGGGCAGGCAACACTTTATTAGAATGTGAAAATAAACATTTGTAAATATTAATACAAATTAAACTGAAAGATAATAATATCGACTAATAATACACCGAAATCTGATATGTTTGTGGCACAGCGTCAATATTTCTACTCCTCATTATATGTACAATTACTTATGACCATGAAATATTATCCACGGTTATTCTCTACTAAAGGCGGCTAAGAACTTGTTAACCGCAATATCTTATTGCGATTTGTGTCCTTTTTTCCCACAGTCTTCGCTTGCCGTTGTGTGACGCCTTGCGCTCGTCAGTCGCTGCACGAAGACCTGCATGCCGAACTTACCCGAAGCGGGACTTAGACAAATTTTCACCTTCACGAGTTGGCCCATTTTTTGTGTCCATGACTGTACCTATTTATTTTGGGGGTAAACATCCTGGAAAACAAAATTATAAAAACTTTTATAGTTTTGGCAAATACTTGTTTACACGAAGCTAATTATTACAATCTGAAAATGTAGATCCGTTGATTTTGTGTATTAAAATGAGGTTTTGGTGTACTGAATTAGGACTGCATAATTTTTTTAAAATATAAATTAGTTCATGCATTTGGAATCCAACTTTTTTTATCCATCTTATAATTTTAACTTTTTTCCTTCCAAGTAGTCTAGTTAATTTTCTATAATTCAGAGTTTTTCTCATACGTACGTACTGTACATAAATAGTAATAAGGCCTATTTTGTTTGTCCATTTGTGCAGTAATGATGTACTAATAGTTTTTGAAAATTATTTTTATTCTTCAGAATTATTATTATTATTATTATTATTATTATTATTATTATTATTATTATTATTATTTTTTTTTTTTTTGTTGTATAATTTTGTGTGTTTTCAGAATCAAACAGAATGGCAGCATTTCTTGTGCAGCTGTGTTGATATTATTGACAAGATAATCTCTCTTGTCCCAGCCGGCACATACAAGATAGTGGTGAGCATGTGTATTAAGGTTTCTTAATGAGTAAATTATTTTACAGACAGTTTTTTTATGTTTGCTATCCTTTTGCTAATACAGTATAAAATCCATTTTCAAAGAATAATACTTGACACATTTTAGCAGAACCCTGCGTTAGCATGTCAGCTCTCAGTAGTTTAAAGCAGCACAGCTTTCTTTTGACTAACTTGTTAATATGTGTGGAAATTTGTACAGTTTTTGCCAATAAATTGACAACATTGGTTAATATATATATATATTTTTTTTTTGCCCCTAAATTGTGGACCCTAGCTGAGGTAATTAATCAACATACCCATTGATTTTATACTGTACTTAAAGATATGTATAGCTTGTACTTTTTCATATATTTTACAGCTCTAAAGAAGACGTTCATAAAATTTGAGATGGACATTTTTTTTCTTTTTACTGATTATTATTGTCACTACAGTAGAGATTGTAATTGTAACTACAATTGTGACGAGGCTTATGACATTCCATGGTTTATGAAAACATCTTCATAAAATTGTTGGTTTCATAAAATTGGGATGGACAAAATTTTACTTTCTTAACCAAAAAATTGTAGTAAGTATGGTTTGTACATAAAGTCTCATCTTCGTCTGTAATGTAACAGTAAACCATTTTTTTTCATTAGACTTTTTTCTCTCTCTATGTAATGTTATATGTACATCGCGGGATATTCCAGCAGAGATATCACGGTTTCAAGTACGTAACTTAACGTTATTTATTTTGTTATCTGTTTGTCATGCGCAACTTTTAACTGCAGCACAATTAGTGCCAGAACAATGTCATCAATGGTTTCAGAGTTACAGATGTGGGATGGTACTTGATGTTGAATATATTTTTGTAAGTTTTTTTTCTATTTTCTTGAAGCTGAGGAGGTTTTAAAATACACGCTGTACACATTGTTTTTCTCCTTTTTTGTATACTGGTATGTATGTCTTAGTCTCTTATATGACATATACAGTAGAAGCTCGATAAAGCGTTCATGTCGGGAGACTTAAATCTAACCCGCGCTATAGTCTATGCGGGCTGTACCGAGATAGACCAGAAAGAACATAAAAAATTTCAATACAGTGTTATTTAGCACCGCAATGTTCTTATTTGCCTCAGTATCACATTAAACTTTCTTCCTTTATAAGTCGGCCCGCCTTATCCGCGGTATTTCGTTCTAGGAAATCCGCGGATAACGAAAACCACACACTGTATATACTCGTGTATAGTACACCCTTGTGTATAGTGCGCACCACGATTTTTGCAACAAGTTACAGGGAAAAACATGTTTAATGCCTCGCTAGTATATTAAAAAAAAACGGGAGGATGAGCCGAGCGAGCGGTGAAACAGCACGAGGGACGCTATGATGGAGTGGACAAGGTAGGAGGGGGGGAGGGGAGAAGGAAACTTAGCTGGCAACATGTAAAAGAGATAGGAAAGATGACATTCACACTGGTTAAGGGCGCCGTCTACCCGCGCGTGAGAGGCTCAAAAGTGACGGAGCTGTCAGGGCGACCTTGAATCGCGCATCAACTGTCACGTCGCCTCAACGAGCCAAGCGCTGAACTAGCGTGCAAGGTTTCTGCTGAACAATTGATACTATGGGACTTTAAGCGGTGACCATATAATTTTATCTTACGCGACAAAAGGGAAAGAGTCGCTCTACAGGTCTATAATATTCAGAATATCGTGATAATGGTTACTCTTACACATAAATCAGTGTCGAAAGTCCTGATTCGGTCACTTTCACACTAAAAAAAAATACTTGTTAGGAACGATAACAGTTAATGACAAAATTATAGACCTGTACTAAGATTCTTAAATGCTTTTCGTAGCCTAACCACGTGACAACATGTTGAATGGTTTTAGAATGAAATCAGGATTGTTAAAGGTCTGCGCGCCTCTTCATGATTCTAGTAGACGGCGCCCTTAAGAGAGTGAAGGCAGAGAGGGTGGTGGCGAGCCAGGATGGGTGGGGTGGCTTGTCTCTGCCAAGGTTGCTTGCTGTCTGCCAGTCATCGCCTCGTGCTTGTGTGCCTTGCCTTTCTCTGCTGTGCCAGCCGCGTCAAGCATGTCCCCCCACTCCACCCCTAAGCCATTGAGATACCATCACCCCTAAAATAACATGCCGTGACAGCAGCAAGCTTGCCTTTTTTTATCTCTCCTAGTGTGTTTTAGGGGGTGGGGGAAGGAAAAAAAAGATTGATGCTCTTTTTTTCCTACTTTTTTCCCCTTGAAAAGATAGCTGGTCACGAGCCATCAAATATCTTTCCCGAGCCATCAAATATCTTTCCCGGGTGGTGGATGAGGAAGGGAAAAAAAGCTGAGAACAATGACGCCATTCTCTTTCTTTCTTCCCCATGAAATGATAGCTTATTATGAGATGTCGAAATTAACTTTTAGGGTTTTAGCAGCGACGTTTACTATAGAGCCAGACAGGAGGGGAAAGAGGGAGAAAAAGAAAAGGAAGAGGAGTAATGATGGAGGAACCTGGCTGTGAAAACGTTCTCTCTCTGCCTCCCACAGTTGACACCCCGTCGGTTTACCACTATAACTTTGGCCTCTTACACCCCCTCCCCTCCATGACATCGCGGCCGACCGCCGACCTTTTTTTTTCCTCTGCTTCCTATTCTTGACACCCGTTAATTTACGGCTTTAACTTCGCCTTCTCACCCCTCCCCTTCCGCAGCCTCCACTCAACCGACCACTGACCTTTCACACATTTTTTTTCTATTTTCCGTGTATAGTACGCACCCCTGAATTTTTATCAGTTGTTTTGGAATAAAAGTGCGTGCTATACACGAGTAAATACGGTATATTGAAGACACCATAATAACCTACATAAACCACTACATACAATTCATAATAAAAAATTTAACCTCTAATCTCAAATGCTATTATATTTGTGTGAGGTACAGATATTTAATACGTTCGTAAAGTGTCCCACAACATTTAAATATCGTAAAAATTACACGTAGCGTGTGCATTGCGGCGTGAGTTAGATACAGCGGCAGCCACACTGCGAGCGGTCGCAGTGACTTGGCAACAGCGCGGGCGAGCCAGGTGGTCGGCTACCGCTGACGTTACAACACAGCAGCACGGGCCTGATCCGCCACGCTATCTCTCCACCCGCCCTACACTGGCAAGGACGTGCGCTGAACAGACAGAGTGTGTCTCCACAAGCGTTGATAGAATGGCTTCTGATAACACTATTTATCGCGTGTAATGCGTACTTTGTATTTGTCTACTACATAAAACAGCAGTGGAACAAGCACAATTACGACTACATGGGCCTGAATATTTTGCATTTGTCTCTAAATATTTGTTGCTTGTATGAGGGTGCATATCAATTACAGAAAAGAATTGGGTCATAAACATATTTTGACCATAATTAACTATGTTAGGAGTTTCGTTTTTAATACGGCATCACTGATTATACTAAAATAGACTTTGCGCGGTTTTTTTTCACACATGTCACTGAAAAATTTAACTCCACTAGTAAACATGGATAAGGACAAAGTTTTAGCGGTTTCTGTTTTTTGTACAGCGCCTTTGATTGCAATTAAATTAACTTAGCTCGATTTTTTTTTGCCGTTTTCGGTGCAGTACTAACACTTGATCCTATTTTTCGTGCTTTATTTCGAGACGTACGAATGGCACACTCATTTTTTTCCCCGTACCAGCAGCCAATTGCAATAGATATGTCTTTGATTAAATTTAGCTTTTTCATTTTGTTAGTCAAATTAAGAATTTTGCGATGTTCTCTTTGGTTTAGAAGGATCACTACAGTCTTTTGATTTTAGGAATACTCTGCAGGCCATGGAATTGTGCTACCTAATTGCACACAGTATAGGCGCTTCAGGGCCGTGTACTATGTGCGGGCGGAGGGCAAGCGGGGAAACAAGACAGTGTAATTAAATTCACGCGTGTGTTCTGCGTGGAAGCAGTTTGTGGGCAGGCGACAGACGACGCATCCCGCAGGAGATATAAAATCATTTAGTTTTGGAAGTGTGTGGCAGGCGATAAGATCTATGCAGGTGAAGTACCGCCGCCCACACATTCGACACTGCATCGCTTCCTCACCTACCGCCTGCACCATCCTCTAACTGCTGGTAAACAAACATACCTCGCGCACCAAGCACATTGCGTAACGGAGTAGATAACAGTGGCTGACAACACGAAACTAGCTGCTCTCTCGTGCATGAGTGGCACGCTAGTAATTCGTACTGCAAACTATGCGTGGGCGTGAAAATACGAATTCTTAAGAATTTCATGTTTATATTTTAAGTTTTTTTCTCTCATTTTCTAACCGCAGTTGGTGAAAACCGTGGATACGAAGTCCGCGGGCTGACTGTAATTCAGTACTCCAGTTTAACTGTTGAACTACTGTTCAGTAGTCTATGCTATGTCGATAATGTTTAACTTGTCTTTCACCTAATAAGCCTTTCTTTTCTGCACCACATAAAAAGTTGAACTGATCGCAATAAATTCTTGTTGGCAGCTGCTTGTGTGCCTTCCAAGCAATATTTTCCCCTCCACTCCTACCACCCTTAACAAGAGGCCTTCCCCACCACCGCACAGAGACACGTCAAGACTCCTGGCGACTAATAAACACATCCGGCCTGTCAAACTTTGAACACGTGCATTACCGCTTCCTGTCCGCTGCCTTTTGTCCTTCTCCGCCCTCTTGTTTGATTCTTTGACCGACAAAACAAACTTCCCTTTGAAGTACATAGTAGGATTGTGAAGTTTCTGGTACGTTAGCTTGGGGGACATGAGTTACCCTGCGATATAGCCGAATGCGCGGTTTATCAAAGCACGGTATCCCGAGCTTCTACTGTTGTATAAAAAAACATGAAACAATTATTGTAGAAAATAACAGGTTTTGTAATTACAGTATTGTCTTCATATTGTAATGGGTTGTCTCCTCACAGTCCCATAAGCCTCGGATAGCCAGTTCTTTAGGTGAACATTTATTTAGTTGATGTGTACCGTCTAACGGCACACTATACAAATGGGTCAGAATCCCGAAGGGTCACACAAATGAATGGGTACATGAGTGGCAAGTTCTGTTACAAAAATCACAATTTATTAATTGCGAATAAGTACAACAGGTGCACGAGCGCAACGACAGCATTACACAGCAGGTACATACATCATGAAGTCGCGGAAGGCGATTCTTAAGCAGGGCTAAATCATAATACATTTAACGGACGGTCCCCCATCGACACACCGTCGGTCAACGCGGTCGAAGAACGGTATTAAACACAAAAGAGTAGACACGCGATTTACTGCACTGGTAGCCGAAGCTCCCAGCACACACGACTCATAATAAACAAAATCAAAATGCAAACTAAAAACTTACCGTAAGCATCATAACCGGCGGAGTGTCGATGAAGAAGCGGCCCGAACTAACCCAGTCGAGGGTGGCGGCGAGACTGCCGGGAGGAGGCTGGCTCGAGAGACGAAAGGCCAGCCGAGCGTCACAAGTAGGGGAAGGGATAGAGGAGGGGAAGAAGGGAGGGAGCACGAAGACAGCCGACGGGACCCGAAAGCGTCCAAAGTAGCCGAGAACGACGACGACAGTTCACATCTTACACTGGCGGCCACACACACAAGCACATAAGTTCTAGAATATATGACTGGGCGAAGTAACATAATAGATTCCTTTGCCAAGGTGCCCAATTACAGGATAAGTTCGTGACATGACCGAATCCTCAGTTCAATCCCCTCTGCTATTTCACAAGTAAGCGGTCCGTAGAATGTAGTAAACACGTAGTCAAGATTTGACGTGCAACAGTCCCTCAATGGAGGGGTTTCAAGGCAGTACCTGTCTCCAAGAAGGTGTGGCCAACGAAGCTTCATCGGCAGGCAAAAGGGCTTTGGGTCCCGCATCCGAAGAACGTAGGCTCCTCTGAGGTAAAGGGAACAGAAGAAGGATCTCTCGAGCGAAGCTGCAAGCCGCACAAAAAACAATACATGATACAGATTAGCCCTACGACACATTAAGATGAAATTACCCTGGAAAACAATCCCCTCAGAAAACACAGTATTAATCAAGCTCAGCACAAGGAATGATATTACTTGTAAGAATAACCTTTCATAACACAACATTTGCGTAAAGCATTGCACCATATACCAAAAATATACTAAAATATTCATAAAACACATTAATAAGACAAGAACCAATTGCGTAATGACTAGTGTTGCAATTCAGGTACTAATAATATATAACAAATCAAAAAATTACACAAACAACAAATCACACTTGTCAATAGCGCAAATAGCATTATCTTATAATCAAAAAAATACAAAATATAAATATCTAAGAGTAAATAAACACCTCCGATCGGAGTATATACTAGGAGTAGGCGCCTACACATACAGTAATCACAACAAAACAAAACAAAACACACAAAACAAATGGCCGTCTACCACACAACACAACACAACACTCTAGACACCACAAAAACAGCGCGCAACACAAACCCAACACACCACTATACACCACACAAACAAATGGTTACACGCACACCGCCTACGAGTGCTAAGAAACGGTCTAAAGGAAGACGTGTCTTGCAGAACCCCGAAGCATTCCCACGATGGCCCAAGAACCTGCAACAAACTAATGCTCAAGGTTAGTCACTATCATCATCTCGCATGGCAACCTTCAAGTGACTTACATGGGCCTTCCGGTGCACCCGCCCCGAGGCACAATCTTGCAACAAAACCGTATTCGGCCCGAGCATACGGGATATCCGAAACGGTCCGTCATAGGAGAGGGTAAGCTTGCTAGAAATATCCTTGGCCCACGACGGAAGAATGAAAGAGCGACAAAAAACCTCTTGCCCCACATGAAAACCCTGGAACACGCTGGGCGTTCACTCGGTCCTGGGTGCGAAGACGAGCATCGGTAAGATTGCCAAGGGTGCGGTGACTTAGCAATTCCCGCTGGGCATCGGACAAAGGTAACGAAGGAGAAAGGACTCCCCAAACATTCAGTAAAGGGTGGATCAAATCCCTTCCTAACAATATTCTCGCCGGAATGCTCTTAGTAGCCCCATGGGTAGCTGAATTAAAGCCTACATTTATCAAGTCGAGATCCACATCTCAATCACACTGGTGAGAGTGATACAAGGCAGACAAAGTTACCTTCAAATTGCGGTTAAACCGCTCTACCTGGTTCCCACAGGGATAGTAAGGACTCGACGTAAAGTGATTTATGGCCCAGCGGAAGCACTTATCACGAAAGATGGTCTAGCAAAAATACGCGGCATTATCAGTGACCAAATTCGCGGGGTTCCGAACGTAGTCCACACTCGCTCAGTGAGGAGCCGTGTTTTGGTGGCGCTCTTCACATTTCGCATAGCAGTGAGAATGACAAATTTACTGAGAGTATCCAGGACAATAAGAACGTACAAATTACCTTTAAGGGAACGTGTCATAGGCCCAAACACATCACAGTGCAAGGTATCCCAGACACACACTGCCTCCTCGGCAGAATACAATCCTACCTTAGTGGTCTTTGGGGCCTTTGCTCGCTGACGATATCACACCCTCGCACAAAATTACGAACATCCCGATACATACCCGGCCAATAGAACCGAGCGCTGAGCTTGTGGAGAGTGCCAGCACGTCCTGCATGACCACCGAACGGTGAGGCGTGAAAGTAAGTCAAAAGCTCAGATCTGACGATTTCCGGGACCAACAATTTCCGTAACTTTCCCCGACGCCCCACATAATGCACTAGATTGTCAATCACTCGGTAGGGAACATCCTCACCTAGGGCTACCTGACGTGCTACGTCCTGACATTCAGCATCATCAGCCTGGGCTTGCTCAAGACGGGAATAAAACAAAGAATTCGTAGTAAAGGCTGCACAACGAGCTGAAAGCTCTTCTGGATCACACTCATAATCCTCCAGACAGTACATGCGGGAAAGCGCGTCCGCCACCACATTACTGTTACCAGGGACATGTTTAATCGCAAACTTAAACTTCAACAACCTAAACGCCCACCGCCCGAGCTTACCAAAATCAATCGCATGACCCAAAAGCCAGGACACGGCCTGATTGTCAGTGCAAAGATCGAATTCCTTAGCTGCCAAAAAGGATTCAATTTTCCCAGTCCCCCAAACACAAGCTAAAGCCACTTTCTTGAAGGCGCTCAAACGACGCTCCGCCTCCGTCAGGGTACGGCTGGCAAAGGCCACCGGTGAAACCTTACCGTCGCACCACTGTCCGAGGGCAGCGCCGAGAGCAACACTCGAGGCGTCAACATGCAAAACAAAGCGTTGGTCAAAATCTGCCAGGGCAAGTGCAGGAGCGGAGGCTAACTTAGACTTCAGCACATTGAAACTGCGTTCCTGTTCATCACCCCAAATAAAGGGTACATTCTTACGCTTCAACGCGTTCAGGGGGCCCGCGAGTTCCGCGAAATGAGGGATAAAGCGTGCGTAGTAGTCCATGAGACCAATAAACCGAGACACTCCTTTCACTGACTTTGGGCGTGGAAAATTCGCAATCGGACTCACCCGACTCAGGTCCATCACACACTGCCCATCAGCTACAATGTACCCTAGAAATTTTACCGAAGGGGACGCCCATATAACCTTAGCCGGGTTGACCGTAAGCCCTGCCTTACGCAAGCGTCCCAGCACTTATGTTGAAGCGCAGAATCCACAGTGGGAGCAGGAAAAGGGTCCAAATGAATCTTACGGTTCATCTCGGTCATGTCTGTCACAAGACAATAACCAGCACCACTACCTTTCATCACGAGAAATGTGGGGCATGCATAATTCGAAGTTGAGGGAGAGATAACTCCCTCTTGCAACAACTTGCAGATTACCTCACGCATGATAACTAACTTGTGCGCGTTGTACGTGTAATATGGCAACCGTACGGGCACATCATCTGTCACTGAAAACCTGTAAGGCAGCACATGGCACTTGCCGATCTTGGGGGTGATAACATCACGAAACTCATTCAGGAGAGCTTGAAGGCCCTGGGTAGAAGAGGCATCGGTGACGGTGATTCGCCCTAACGGAATTGGGGAACAAGCAACATTATTAATTAGAGGACACGAATGCTCGGGCGCGAACTTAAAACACAAGCGTCGAGCATGGACATCGACAACCGCTCGAACATGGGTCAGAAAATCCACCCCTAAAATGATGTCGGCAATTAAGTCGGGCATCACCCAAAACCGATAATTCTACGAAAACAGTCCAATTTTCACATGCAGCTTGACGGCACAATCACACCGCACCAGGCCCCCATTAGCTACACATGAAGTCAACGCAACAGAACTGTCAACTCGGGCGACCAAATGCACGTTAGTTTTAAGCAGACAATCCAAAAAACTACGACGTATAAATGAATGCGACGAGACCCGTTATCAACCAAGGCCGCTCGGGATTTCCCGTGGCATTCTAACATAGCGAAACAATCATAGCGTGCAGCAAACACTCCAACCCGATTACCCTCTGTTGCACGCTCCCGGAAGGCAAAATTCAGTTTTCTGAACAGGAAAATCGCAAATGCCCAGGTTTACGGAATTTGAAACAAATCAGCTGATCACGCGGAATCCTCGGCTTGTCGCATCGAAGTGACGAATGCCCGAGGTCAGTACAATTTCCGCACCTGACATTCCTAGGCGTCGCGGACAATGGACGGGCTATAGGCCCGGAAAGGGAGTAGGAGTTATCAAAACAGGAAGTACTCCCCGGGCGCACAGCAACACGACTAGCATTCACGCGCGTGTTCGTCGTCGCGGTATCGGCCTTAACATGGCCTAAACTCTCATCACCTAACGTCGCAAGAGCGGGAGGAGGAACCACGGTCTTATAGAATTCACGTTCCACGTGCATTTCCCGCTGGATGTCAAGCGCCAGCAATCGTAATTCAACATACGTGTGCGGAGTCGGCCGCACGAACCTGTGTCTTCGTGCTTCGGGCGAGAAGTGGTCTATGACCGACGCGACCAATTTGGTTTCAGATCGCGACATATTCATCGCACGCGCGAATCCCAAAATGTCCTGCACATATTATTTTACGGTCTCGCCCGGTCGTTGGAACCTATCCACGAACAATCTCTTAAGGCTCGACCAAACTGTCGGGGAACCGGCATGTGACAACAACTGCGCTTTAAACGTTTCATACGTCGCTTCGCCACCCACCACCTCACCCAATATTACAGCAGCATACCCTGAGACACGGGCGGCTAAACAAGACAAAAACATACTCCCAGATATGCCGGGAAACAATCCGGTCAGCTGATCAAGTTGAACAAGGAAACGCAACACATTTTCGGGCGCAACCACGCCCAACACGGGCACCTCTGACAAACGCGACACCAACACATTTTGTGTCACCGTGATCTGCCCCTCATTAGCCACACCCCCGAAACTACGTTCCACAGATTGCAACCCATTGACATAAGCCAATGCTCGCACGCGCAATGCTGTAATATTTTCTTGATTTTCAAAGGGCACTGCCGCTTCACGAAGATATTCGCGCAATTCTAGATATCCCATGTTATAAACAAACGCGGTGCTATTACCGGCACAAGCCATCGTGTTTCCACTAATCCAAAATAACAAGGCGAAAAATATACAAAAGCTAAGTGCCAGGGCAGAATCTAATGCCACAACTACCGCACGGGAATACAACCCAAGCAGAGTCGCGCAGCTTTGAACCCTCTAACGGCACACTATACAAATGGGTCAGAATCCCGAAGGGTCACACAAATGAATGGGTACATGAGTGGCAAGTTCTGTTACAAAAATCACAATTTATTAAGTGCGAATAAGTACAACGAGCGCACGAGCGCAACGACAGCATTACAAAGCAGGTACATACATCATGACGTCGCGGAAGGCGATTCTTAAGCAGGGCTAAATCATATCGCGGAAGGCGATTCTTAAGCAGGGCTAAATCATAATACATTTAACGGACGGTCCCCCATCGACACATCGTCGGTCAACGCGGTCAAAGAACGGTATTAAAAGCAAAAGAGTAGACACGCGATTTACTGCACTGGTAGCCGAAGCTCCCAGCACACACGACTCACGATAAACAAAATCAAAACGCAAACTAAAAACTTACTGTAAGCATCGTAACCGGCGGAGTGTCGATGAAGAAGCGGCCCGAACTAGCCTAGTTAAAGGCGGCGGCGAGACTGCCGGGAGGAGGCTGGCTCGAGAGGCGGAAGGCCGGCCGAGCGTCACAAGTAGGGGAAGGGATAGAGGAGGGGAAGAAGGGAGGGAGCACGAAGACAGCCGACGGGACCCGAAAGCGTCCGAAGTAGCCAAGAATGACGACGACAGTTCACAGCTCACACTGGCGGCACACACAAGCACATAAGTTCCAGAATATATGACTGGGCGAAGTAACATAATAGATTCCTTTGCCAAGGTGCCCAATTACAGGATAAGTTTGTGACATGACCGAATCCTCAGTTCAGATGGTAGGCGAAAATAGTACTGAACAAATTGGGGGGCAAAAAAATAAACCTTCACAGATTTGGTAAGTTACGACGTCTTAACTGAACCCTTTTTTTATCTGATTGACCACACAAACCCAGTGTTACAGTTCTTCAAGTTAATTGTTTATACTTGCGGTAAACTACACCGTCAGTCCGTGAAGGCCGTTACTGAAATGAAGCGTTTAACATTTTCTTAGACACAGCAACAAGAAAATTGTCAATCCATAAGGCCTTAACTACGCCATCCATAAAGACAATGTTGGTTTAAATTAGTTGCAGCCTCACGCTAGCGCTCAACTGCGCAGATAAACTCCGATGCGTTAAACACTTCTAAAAAAATTTAAAAAATGACCACCAATTGATTTCACCAGTACCGCCCGATCACCGCCTTTGAAAAGAACTAAAACAGACTGCAATATTTGTATTATAAACTCCGCGGACATTGCGTTCTTCTGTTATTCAAAACATGCAGTGCAACTCTCTTGGGCCCTCGCCCTACGTCTGCACCGAGCCACGCCATCCTCACAAGTAGTCCCCAGCCCGAGACATGCTTACCCTCGTTAGCGACCTCCACACAAATCACTCCGCCGAGTACAAATATTCCAGCACTTTCCAGCTTAGGTAACTACTGTACTGTCTTAGTTTTACAGTTCTCAAAATTTCAGTTAAGGTCAATAAAAATCTTATTTGTTTGGTGTTAACAACTGTGCCCCGTTCCAAGGCACAAATAAACCAGACCACTGTCTATCAGACCTACGTCTGAAAACTTGGTCTAATCGGGCTAATCCCGGTGTGTGCACAACAATTTCAAAGGGAAACACAAAAGACACGGACACACACACACATTAAATGCAAGTGGGAATGACAACATCTACTAGAAACAAACGTAATTGTGGCATGTTTTCGACATGTGTATTTAACTCAATGTCTACTGATGGCATACAAATTATACAAATCACAGTAGAAACACTAGCAAAACGGGCTCAAAGCCCTTAACAAACATATGAGGGCTCGTAAGCCTTAACCAAAACACCTGAAGGAGTACACTACGGAAAAAATAAATAAATAGATGCTTCGACTCTCATTTCTCGCCCATCACATCAACGTCCGCTTGGCCAATTAGAAAGATAGGAAGGTGAAGAAGTAAGCAAAAACTAAACACACACGGAAATATTAAACACAAAACCAACAAAGGGTAGACACGCAAATTACCTAACCGTAACATGGAAGAACGACCCTAAAATAAACACTTACCAAAAACAAAACGATCGGGCGGGCGTTGAGATGATGGCGAGAGAGGCACAACCTACTCCTCGAAGCGCTGGGGAAAGAGTGATGAGCACAAGACGGCGAGGCGCTAAGGTAGGAGCGGTGAAGAAGGGAGGGAAGGCCGGCCAAAGGTGGAGACACAAAGACAACCGAAGACACCCGAGCTCCGACGAAGCGGCGAGGCATGCGCACTACACAGTTCAGACGTCACAGTACAACACCGTTAGCTGACGTCACAGCCTTGGCGGAGAATTCTGACAATTCAAGGGCACACAATAGCAGAAACTGGAGATTAGTCTATTATGCTTCAAAGTCGGTGCTGTCCCAGCACAACCCCCACCCCAAAGGGTAAGTGTCCGGAGGGGGGGCGATGCATTCTTCATAGAAAGATGTTATTCAATATAGCAAGCGTGCCCCCGAAAGAGGATGCGAGGTTCGGTCGCCCTGACCTGGACCATGCAAGTCTCGCCGTGCGCAGAAGCCTCCAGCCGCCGGGGTGCAGACTCGTCCTCACCATAGAGGTAAGGAAGGAAAAACAGGATTGCTAAAGCCGCAGATGCTCGTGCACACATGTAAAGCAGAAAGGACAACAATATAATACTGACTTAAAATCCCAGGTGTGTAAAACACACTCACAGTCCCTAGGAACAAAACACCATACACTGTCGATATAAAAATATGCATAGATAAAACACTACACAAAGTATGCACATACTAAAAGCATTACCAAGAACATAATAAGACGTGTATAAAACACAGACAATGACGATATCCACACAATCATGAATAACTTTCCCATAAAATACATTCCCTATCAACTTACAACAGTGCAAAACTCACTCAGGGCACTAACTTATTTGGCCAATAAAAAAACGCCTAATAACGATAATAACAATATCATAACCATAATAATGATATAACAGCAACCAAATCTTATCATAATAACCATTTCTGCAGTTTACAAATCGGTTCAAGTCGTCAGGTCATGAACAGGTCACAAAAAACTAACCCACACTTAACCGCAAACACGAACACCAACACAGGGCCCACATTACAACAATTAACACTCAACACACAATCAACAGTAAACCGACACTACAACAACCACACACAACACTACACAAAACTCTACCCCAGCACCCGCCGGCTCTACCGCGCGGAGGCCCCGCGGCCGGGCTCTCCGCCACTCAGGCGCATTGCATAATTAGAGATCTTCACCCGCTCAGGGCCCCTGTGAAACAACGCCAGCAGTACACTCAATCATCGTCGGGAGCATGTTTGAGGTGTGACACGTGGGCCTTACGCACCACGCGACCGGATTCCGGGGACTCCAAAAGCACAGTGTTAGGGCTCAATAAACGGGAAATACGGAAAGGCCTAGCGTAAGGAAGCATCAATTTGCTAGATCGCTCACCTGCTCGAGACGGCAATTGAAAAAATCGGCATAAAACTATCTGCCCAACCTGGTAGTCGGAGGCCACTCGTCTAGCGTTGACCCTGCTCTACAACGAGTTCCGGGCGTCGGCGAGGTGTCCCATAACCTCCGCTGACAGGAGCTCTCGTTGACGTTTGGTAAGAGGAGCGGACGGTGACGGCATTCCCCAGACGTTCAGAAGAGGATGCATCAGGTCTCGTCCCAAAAGGACTCGAGCGGGTGATGTCTTAGTTGCCCCATGTGTAGCGGAGTTAAAACCAAGGGCGACAAGATCTAGATCTTTGTCCCAATTCTTCTGATCCCCATGGTACAAGGCGGCTAGTGTGGTCTTCAGGTTCCTATTGAACCACTCGACCTGATTACCACAAGGGTAATAAGGGCTGGATGTATAATGATGCATAGCCCACCTGAAACACATCTCAGAAAACACACGTGAACAAAAATAAGGAGCATTGTCAGTGACCAAGCGTTCTGAAGGCTCCACACTCGCTCCGTGAGACGCCTGACCACTACCGCACTCGTGACATTCCTGACGGGAATCAAGAAGACAAATTTGCTAAACACATCCATCACTATCAAGATGCGCATAAACCCGGAATTTGACCGCGTTAACTGTCCAAATATATCACAGTGCAACGTCTCCCACACTCTAGAGACTAGATCTACTGTGTACAACCCCACCCGCGAATTCCTAGGTGCCTTAACTCTGAGACACGACTTACACTTTCGAACTAAATTCTTCACATCCTTTGCCACTCCCGGCCAAGTAAACCTTGCACATAATTTCCGCAGAGTGCCTTCTCTACCAAGATGCCCTCCAAAGGGAGATGAGTGAAAGTACGTAAGTAACTCCAACCTATGATCTTTCGGCACCAAAATACGTCGACTGGAGCCTCGCCTACCGACACAGTGCACCAGGTCGTCATTCACCCGATAGGGAATGTCCTCACCAAGTTGTAAGCGCTCTCGGATCCGTCGAATCTCGTCATCGGCATCCTGCGCTTGCTTGAGACACAAGTAAAAAGAGGAATGGGTGGTGAACAAGGCACACAGAGCATTCAGTTCGTCATAATCGTCCGTGCAAAACATACCGCGTTGTTCGCACCAGACACGTGTTTCACAATGAAGCGAAACTTCAACAACCTAAAGGCCCAGCGACCCAATTTGCCGAAATCGTTAGAGTGCCCCAGTAACCATGACAGCGCCTGATTCTCAGTGTATAAATCAAACTCAGCACAATCCAGGAACAACTCAAACCTAGACGTGCCCCAAACACACGCCAGTGCCTCCTTCTCAAATGCGCTTAATTTGCGCTCGCCCTCGGACAAGGTTCGACTGGCGAAGGCTACCGGTACCACCTCGCCGTCTCGCCATTGCCCGAGAGCGGCGCCCAAGGCGACACTAGACGCGTCCACGTGCAGGAGGCAACGATCATCAAAATTGGCAAGATGTAACGCTGGAGCTGCAGCAAGACCAGATTTCAAGGCCCTGAAACTGCTCTCCTCAGCCTCCCCCCACACGAAAGGCACATTATTTCGTTTTAGTCTATTCAACGGAACAGCCAATTCAGCAAAATTTCTAATGAACCGTGCAATATAGCTTAACATTCCGATGAATCTGGAGACCCCTTTAACCAATTTAGGGCGGGAAAAATTCACAATAGGGGCCACCCGACTAGGGTCCAAGCTCAACTTTCCCCCCGACACCACATAGCCCAGGAATTTCACGGACTCCAAGGCCCACGTGACCTTTGATGGATTTACTGTCAATCCCGCCTGTCGCAAACGGCACAAAACCTCCCGCAAGTGTTCCAGATGTTCCTCAAGGGAACCACTATAAACTATTATATCATCGATATAATTATAGACAAATTTAAATTTAAAATCTGCCAAAACATGGTCGAGAACTCGAGACAAGGCCTGAGTACCAAAACACGCCCCCATGGGAACTCTGTTAAACTCATACTGCGCCCACTGAGTTCGGAACGCAGTATACTTACGACAGTCTGGATGCAGCAGACACTGATGAAAGCTGGAATTTAATTCAATAATTGAAAACACCTTCGCCTTACCCAAATGCTGCAAGGCGGTATCCACCGTGGGAGCAGGAAATGGATCAAGATTAATTTTCTTATTGACAACACTCATGTCGGTCACTAAACGGTAGCAGCCATTTCCCTTCTTTGCCAGGAAAAGCCGGGCACGCATAGTCAGAGGTGGACGGCGATATCACGCCTTTGGACAATAACTTGTCTACTATGTCTCGCAAGAAATTCAGCTTAGGCGGACTATACATGTACAACGGCACCCTTACCGGAACGGTAAGGAAGCACGTCACATCGACCAATGCGGGCGGTAATAACATCGCTGAATTCATTCAGCGATGCGGACACTGACTCGCTGTCATTCTCCGGCCTCCCGACCACACCCACTTCAGCAGCATCAGAATTACTCACTCGGGATATTAAAGGCACCATCGCCCTTGGCGCAAATCTAAATCTCAACTCCCCTTCATGCAAATCCACAACAGCTTGCACATGGCCCAAAAAAATCCAATCCCAGAACCACGTCTGCTATTAATGACGTGAAAACCCAAAACCTAAAATCCCAGGAAAACCCGGCAATTTTCACGGTTAAAACAATAGCATGATTACAGTGCACTACACGCCCATTTGCCATGCAGGCAGACAAACTAAGATCTTCGATAATTCGGGACACCAGGAAAGGATGCTTTTTAACCAGGCCGCCAACAAAACTTGATTGCACAAAAGAGTGCGACGCCCCAGTGTCGACCATTCCCGCACGAACAAAATTGTGACATAATACAGTCACGATACAATCAGTGCGCGACGTAAATTTCAGAACTCTCTTGCCTCGCTTCGTGTTCCCAAGGGAGGCAGGCACTAGTTTTCCGGACAATCACTCCGGAAATGCCCTGGCTTGCGACATCGAAAACACAATCTCAACTCACGATTGACACTAGGCAAAGTACAATGTGAAGCGCAATGTCCGTACTTGGCGCAATTACTGCACCGCCCCGTTCGATCTTCCACCGCACGTTCAATCCCGCTGCCGCCGGGTCGTGAGGCACTCGTGTCCACCGCCGCACGCAACTGCATACCGTGCCCTGCCTGTACCACATGACGTTCGTCCCCGATCACGAAAACCAATACAAAATTCTTTGAATCCCTTCTGGATTTACAAAAATCCCGGTTTAGTTGCAACTCTCTTTCAATCGCTAAAGCAAGAATTCTCAATTCCTCAAAATTCATAGGGGCGGGTCGCACAAAACGTAGAGATCGAGCCTCCGGCGAAATGTGATCCAGAATAGTACCCACTAACTTACTCTCGACCCTACGCAAGTTCATAGCACGGGCATACTCACGCACATCCTGTACATATTCCGGTAATGTTTCCGTGGAGTTTTGGAAACGATCTACAGACTTCTGCTTCAGGGCCATCCACACACTGCCTGAACCAGCACATTCCAATAGACGTGCCTTAAATGTCTCATACCGCCCGTCGGTTACGTACTACCTCGCATAAAATAGACGCCGCCAATCCTACCGTGCGTGTAGACAAGCACAATAAAAATTGGCACTAGTAACTAATAATCGGCTGACTATAATACACACGATCTGTCTTCACTAGAAACTTAACTACTTCGTCGGGTTGCTCTACTCGCAATACACCGACTGCATTCAACCGTTTCGTTAGGACAGTTTGTGACGCAGTGACTGGAACTTCAGCCATAGACCCAGCTCCGTCCAAAGGGATATTTCCTACCGTACGAACAGAATTAATGTACGCAAAGGCACGTACGCGCAGGGCGGTTACGTCCTCGTGATTGGCATACGCAACACCCGACTCACCCAGGTAGTTGCGCAACTCCAAATACCCCATACGAAAAACAAAGTCCCCAACATTACCCGCGGCCATGTTTCAAACAGTTTAAAGTTTAAGCAGAATACTACAATTGCCACCAGCGCACAATACAATACCACTCCGACAACACACCACGACTCGCAATGCCACCAGCAGATTGCCAATTCCCAACTTGCAAGACAAAATAGCAGAAACCCTATACACAATCCTAACTCGGGATTCAAACCAGAGCAGAGTCGCATAGGAGTTGTGCCTTGGCGGAGAATTCTGACAATTCAAGGGCACACAATAGCAGAAACTGGAGATTAGTCTATTATGCTTCAAAGTCGGTGCTGTCCCAGCACACAACATTACTTAAAACGGTAAACATAGAAACATTGACATGATGCAAGAAAGTAGTGCCCTACAATCTGTGTATTCACATTATAAGTGTTACAGAAAACATCTGGGGCTTCCATCCTGTCTTTCAGCCAATCACCATTCACTTCTCCTTATAAGGAGCGAATTCCTAAAAATTGTGACAGGAATCTGAGGTGCCTGACTGTCGCCTCCTCAGAGGATAAAGGTCACCATCTTGATCTTACACATGGGAATTTGTAATAAACTGAGTAAAATTGCTCTAGGGCAAAATACAAGAAAAAACCATTTGAATAAAATGCAAGAAATTTCCTGACGTACAATTTGATACTTACACAATATAGCTATGTTAAAAATCAATCTTAGTTTTTTCTTAGTTGTACATTTCCCCAAGTGAACTTTAAACACTATTACACAGATGACAGTAAAATACAATGTCCTTTTTATTAGTTGTTGGCAATAATCTTAAGACCATTCTGGACTAACTGTAAACACCCCCAGCAGATTTAGTATTGTTACAAATTAAGCCCAAATTTTATTAATTATAAAAAGTTGCATACCATTATAATTAAACCAGACACAAAAGAATATTCAGTCAAGAAGAATTGAGTCAATCTATCAACACCATTTGCAATTCTGAAAGTTTCAAAACAACCAGGGTGGGGGTTTCAAAAGGCGCCCATATCACAATACCTGGGTTTGAGTTGTATCAAAGATTCACCATCTTGCAACATTTTGGCAGTTGCTATAATGTATAAACCTGTGACATGGATTAAACTCAGATACGAACTATATGTTGTATTTATATGTACTGTTCAGATTGTAGCTGCACATCACTAACATTATAGCATGCAGCACCTATGTTATTTGGTGGCAAGTGAAGATTTCAAAGGGAGGGCCAGCATATTAATATTACTATTGCTTCCTATTCAAAAGCCTAATGTACTGTCCTACAGTGTTTTCTTCTGGGGTTTGCCTGTTAAAAAAGTGTTTGTGCTGTTATTTACTGTTCAAATCACAAGAATTCAGCCCACCCTCCCCCTCTGTTTGAGCAGCTACCACCCACTAAAGTGACGAACAATGTAATTCCAATGAAAAACACATTTTTGGTGTGCAAATTTTTCAGTATGTTAACAAAGCAGACTTTCATACTTTTATAGAATGTAAACGTGCTCAGCTTCAAATGAAATGTGTTTCCATTGACAAAGACTCCCCACTAATTGGGAAAATTGACTAGGCAAAATATTTTTTACTTACTGTGTGTTGGTAAGTTTGTTTTGTGTTGGCAGTATGAAGCATGGCAGGAGGCATGTAGCGTTTACATGTCACTGGACACAATGATATCCAGTAAAGGGCAAGGGGAGCAACGCCGGTTGTGCCTTACAGCTGAGCATGACATTTGTCGAATACACTGTGTCCTACGTGATCTGTCTTCCCTCACACAAGTCATGGGCCACCTCTCTGCTCACAACTTTGGTAGGTGGCTTGATTTGTTTGAAAAACCATTCAAATATAATATAGATTGTGAAATCTGGATATTGCTATGAAATTTAAAAAAGATTTGTTGCTTCTGTTTGAAGCAGTGGAGATTTAGCCTTCTTTCCTAAGGAAAAAGTAGGCAAATGAAATCATCTTTCTCTCTCTCTCTCTCTTTCTCTATGTGCATGCATCTTGGCATGTATGTGTTTCTGTGTGTTTGTGCATGCGTCTCTTTTTGTGTGTCTCCATGTGCGATTTTGTGTGTGTGTTTATTCGTACACATGTACGTGCGCACATGTGTGTGCTTGCGTGTATGCGTGTCTCTCTCTTTCCCTCCCCCTCTCCCACTACCCTAAAACTTTTGAATCCTTAAAGCAAATTTTGTCTAATTTGGTATTCATATAGTACTTAATAACCTGACTTGGCTGTTATGTATTTCATTTATTTAGTCTTAATATTTTCAAAATAGCTGTCTTTTTAAAATTTTCCGTTGACACAAAATATCAACTCTGTACATATAAAGAACCTAGTAAGGTGACTTGACTTTTATGTGTTTACTTCATGCCTTACATATGGTGGCCACTTTAATATTCGTACAGTGTTATAGTATGTCATATATGAGGATATATTTCTCTGAATTTCATCAAACTCCGTACACATAATATACTACATACTAAGCTGGCTTTTTGTGTCTGTTTATTTCATACCGTGTTTATATTTTTAATCATAATGTGAAATATTAACAGAAATTTTTTTTTATTATTATTTAACTTGTTTACTACATACAAAGTTGACTTGACTTTTGTTTATTTTGTTCTTCCTGTATTTGTATTTTTATAATGGCTGGTCATTAGAGTACACGTAGGTATAATCCTGCTAACACCCAACACATTTAATTTCCTACAGTGAGGCAATTTATTTGGGAAATGGCCTTGCTACCTTTGTCCTGAAAATTGAAGCTATCCGCATTGTTTGGTACATAAAAAATCTCCAAATACAAGTATTTTACAGAACTCTTTAAGTAATATTTTTGGTGCAGTACCTTGTTGTGCCCAATCAGTCTGTTGTAACGGTGTGTTGGGATGGGCAGACGATCTCCTCTTCTCCCGCATCATTGACAGTGGTCCACGGGATTGTGAGCACTGCAGTGATTTAGAGCCAAGAGTAGTGATGTGCAGAATGCAAGTGTCTTGGCCTGGTCAGAAGAGTGCCGAAGCGAGCACAAATAGTGTAACGCCATCCCGCCACGTCCATTTATAAATTACTTTAATGCTCGCCCTTGATTTTTAACACTTTACAGACCTGCCAACCTTTCCGATTTTTCCGGAAGTCTTCCGAATATTAACTGCTCTTTACAATTTTCGGAAAGTCTGTGAATTCTTCCGATTTTTAGAAAAATCTGAATTTTTTCGATAAATAGATTCTACATTAATATATTTTGATGTATCGATGTATAGCGCCTTGGGCTTGTGACAATGGATTGTGTGCTTCGATTATACTGTTGTACAGCGAGTAGCGTTGTTGCTTTTTCAACAGTTAACCTAGTGAAGAAAATTTGCGGTGTGGTTTTGTTGCTAACTGACTTTTTTTTTTTTTTTTTTTTTTTTTCAATATGAAAGCAGTACTGGATTTGGTTTACGATATACCATACTATTACGTCTTAAAACGGGCGAAGTAGTTTGCATAATATGAGTTTCCGTCGTCTCGTTTAGGCTTTATTTCAAGTTATGAATTACAAAACGTCTGTGTTACGTTTCAAAAATAGTAGGCCTACCGGTACGAAAAAACAATATTATTACCAAACAGTTCGTAATACCTACAGTACAGAGTTTCAGTGTATTGTGAAGTCCGACAAAGGGGAATGGTTTGGCTTTTGTAAGGTATGCAGATGCGACATTAACATATCGATTGGCGGCAAAAGTGACATCAGCGTACATATTAAAAGTGCGAAGCATGTGTCTCATGTAAAATGCTAAGAAGATAACCAAAACCTTTCAAGATTTTTTTTGTTAAACTTAGTAGGAGTGCAGATCTAGACGCCACGCGAGCAGAGTGTTTATTTACTTAGTTATTGATAGAACACAACATTCCTGTAGCAGCTGCAGATTATGCAGGTGCGCTTGTGAAAAAAATGTTTCCAGGCTCGGCAATTGCAAAGAAATATGGATGTGTGCGAACCGTAACTTCTGCAATTGTGAAAGAAATGGCTTTGGATGCAAAATCTGGAGTAGTGCAATTCTTGAAGAATGCGCAGTTTTCAGTTGCGACTGATGGTAGCGATGATACCAGTTTTAGCCAAAATTCGTGGTGGTGATGGCATTTTGAAGTACGATAGAATTTGTAGAATAATGCTGTCAGTACGTTCCATTCCACACAGCAACGCGGAATGCGACAGAATTTTCAGCTTGGTGAAAAATAACAGAATTCAGTTTAAAGATTCCATGTCCATTTTGAAGACCATAAAATAAAATTTGTGTTATGAACGAAATTTTAGTGCGGGGTTCTTAAAGAGAGCAAAGAAGGCAACAGTTTCATCTTTGAAGCTCACAGTGCTCCATCTCAGCTTAGAATTTTCTTTTTTTAATATTCAAACAATCCAAATTCCTAAATTTCACAATTTTCAACAAAATTTTACGTCAGTTATTAGAGAGACTTCTTATTGGAACCCAAGGTTACTTCATTAAGTTGTGTTTTTCTATAAAATATTGTGTCGAACTTCTAGTATAACAGGTAACTAAACATACTTTATATATATATAATGTGTGTTATGCATGGCTTGTTGGGTAATTTGTATAATTTTGATGTATTTTAGTACTGGAAATGTGCGTTTTGTTGTAAACAATAAAGATATTTTTTGTTTTGTTGGTATTTTTGGTGAAAGCAGGTTGGTAGCACTTTAGTGTAACGGAAGTGTATGTAGAAAATGGCGTCTCTCGGAGAGATAAGTTGGGTTGCTTGTGGAAATAAAAGTATGTGATTGAAGAAATTTCACTGTGTTTGTTATTTTTCATGAAGAATCACAACAGGTTATGGGCCCAGCACCATGGTGATGAAAAGGTGTAAGCCAGCAACGTTTTATTTCTTCCGAGAGGTAAGTTAATGGCGGCGCGAAAAGCTGCTGTAGAGTGTCGGAATCGGAAATATTGTACACCTTAAGTTGCTTTCGTCGGAGAAATGGGATTTATCACCTGTGTTTGTTGACTCCGGGGAAAAATGGAGCAACTAGTGACGACGGCGTGAAAAGATGCTGTGGAGTGTCGGCGTCGGGAAGTTGTACACCTTCAGTCGTTTTCGTCAACCGCCTTTATCGTCTGTTATTGTTGACTCCGGGGTAAAATGGAGCAACTAGTGACGAATACCATGGGGGCGATAAAGCTGGAGGGGCAGAAGAACTGGAACTTATGGAAGTTTCAGGTATCTGTGTTGCTACGAGGGATGACTCTATTTTCAGTCGTGGATGGAACCGAAGCTAAACCAGAAACGAGTGCAGGTGAGTAGCAAAAAAAAGGATGTGAAGGCTCAAAGTGTCATTGTTATGCGTTTGAGTGAGGCTGCTACGATGCACATACTGACCTGCACTACTTCAGCCGAAATGTGGAGAAAGCTTCTCAGTGTGTACCAGCAACAATCAAGTACAAGTGTACACTTACTGCAACAACGTTTTTTTCAGTTTAGGTATGAGGAGGGTTCTGACATGTCCACCTACTTGTCTAAAATTCAAGAAATGTGTCATTTGCTCAAACAGGCAGGGGAAGAAGTGTCTGAACAGTTTAAAATCACGAAGATACTAATGTCACTACCAGAAAGATATGGTCACTTCCAGACAGCATGGGAATCAGTTGAACCTAGTAAACAAAAACTTGATGACTTCTAATAGAGGAAGAAAGGTTGAGGTCAAAAATCAAAGATGAGGACGTGGCTATGGTAGCAGGATCACATAAGAAGAACACAGACATGACGAAAGCTGGAGGAATAAAGTGGTTCAAGTGTGGCTGCCCTGGCCATTTAGCAAACCAGTGCAGAGGGGATAAAGATCTGCGAAAATACTTTGAATGTGGCAAAAGAGGGCATTTAAAGTCTCAGTGCAAACAAAGGAATCTGCCTAAAGTTAAAAATGCATTTGTAATGTCTGAAAGAGCTTTGTTTAATATAGGTCTAAATGGTGTTGAGGACCATGGACTGTCCATCTCTTGGATTATGGACAGTGGTGCAAGTGAACATATGATGTTTGAACGTGGCCTTTTCTCAAACTTTACACCTGTATCAAATAGATTTGTCGTGGTTGGCGATGGTCGTAATCTTCATGTGCAAGGTGTAGGACATATAAAAGTGAAAGTGTACAACGGACAAAATTATGTGCAAAGTACTTTAAACAATGTTTTATGGGTTCCTGAATTGAAAATTGTGACGCGTCCCTGCGTCTGCTGTGTGTTGCTATTTGGACTATTGCTGTTGTAGTCTACTGCAGTTGGTGTTGAGGTTATGTTAAGTTTGCGCGTGCTCCGGATAGCTCAGTTTGATTTAATTTCAAGGTTAACCAATCATCGTGACTTCATCAATAACAACTCACTCAGTCAACGATTGATTTATTTTTTGTTTAACTTTGACAGATGTTTACAAAAGGCAGTTTCTTACAAAAGGCGGTTATTTACTAAGCACAAATAAACCCGTCAGCTGTCCGGCGTTACCATGTCTGAGCGCGAGTAAAAAAAAAAAGAAAACAAGGTGATGATGAAACGTTCGTTGCCTGCTATTTTACCAGTGCTATGCCATGACTGCATACACTTATCCAAAAAGAACCCCCGTATTTCCCGCCACCATTTTACAATGTTCAGACGAAACAACCAAAAACAAAGAGAAAAAAAAAAACTCTAGAAGCACAAAAGCCTCGTGCAGTCTCTCCAGCGCTCCCAGGGCCAGCCCCGCAGCGCCCTCACGACATCCAGACGTCTCTCCCGCTCCGCCATCACTACACGACTAAAAAAATCTCGACCGCCTCGGGCCAGCGCCCGCCACCAACTGTTCTCTCACGGCAACGGACATGGCAACAAATTGCGCACACGGCGGAGTGATACAACAGTATCCAAAATTCAACAAACCCCGCAAAATTACACATAAACACATAACAAAGGATTCCAAAATTTCCGTTTATAGGTTTTACGTTGAAATAAAATTGTTTATCCACACAAATAATATAATTGAGGACAAAAGGTGCGCAACAGTGGAACTACTTTCGCGGCGCAATACCCTAAGCAACCCCCTGTGATGGCTGACCTACGTG